>JAODUG010057045.1:0-14869 GCA_027564795.1 Aphredoderus sayanus
TGAACTGAACATTGACTCGACCAGTACATTTTACTTTCTGCCAATGGTACAGTAGTTTTACTGCCATAAAAGCTTTCCAATCCAATTCAAATAATAATCCTATTTTCTCGTGAACAAGCCTCAAACTGTACAATATATTCACATTGCTAATTAATACATGACACACAAACCTAAAGTCTTAAACAAGTAAAAACCTGCGTAAGACAGTTGTGACATATTGCAAACATACCTAATCTTTATTGAAATATAGTCCAAGCAGTCACAGGGTCACCAAAAGTTGAACTAAAGAGGTAAAATAAAAGTGAAACATTTAGTGTCTTCCAAATATGACTCCATGTAATAGTAGGCTCCCCGCTACCGTCACTGTATGTTGTAATTAACCAAGTAATGCTTATGTAATTCCATATAATTTGAATTATGACTTTGATCAAAATTAAATTACCGGTAAAGCTGTTTTTTAACTGTAACATATACAGTACATAAGCTAACATAGTTATTCATTATCTTTTCTTCATTCAGCATCATATTTCATTTGTCAAAACCTCTTCACATTTCTGGTCAATACAACTAAATGGAACAGAAGAGACGATTTGATTCCAAGATAAATCTAATAAAAAATCTGATTCTTCAATCAACAGATATCCTAATGTTATCATCCTTTCTTGTCTTTATTGTAGAGAAGTCCGTCCTCTTAACCTACTTAGGAGAAGCAAGCAGCCACAGCGCAGTGCCCAGGAACCAACTCCTCTTCTAGGAGAGCCTTGTCCAGGTCAAGAGCAAAGGCAAGAGTGTAACGAAACATGCACGTTTTCACAGGGGAAAACAAAAGCACCCGCAGCAAAACCCAGCTACAGGGGGGAGAACAAACCAAATTGACTGCTGTGGTCTGGCACCTTCTCAGCGTACGTGATGTAGGAAGCACATCAACTAAAAGGAAATAAAAAAATATGTCCACCATTTATGTCCTCAGTCAGCTGCAGCTACAGGTCAGAGAAACCAAATGCCCAGCAGGCCATGATGTGCCTTCTAATGCAAGATAAATAATATTAATGTAGTGTGAAGAGGCACACTGATGTGACTAATAGGAATAAAGGCATCACAGGACGGATGAAAGCAAACGTTCACACAAATGAGAGCTGCAGCATTCAAGACGGAGAAGACCCCTGTGTGGTTGGCACGCAATGAATAGACCTGCTTAAATTGCAGTGTCAACATGAAAAGAAAAATCGATGACAAAGTTTATGCTGAGTTGAAAGACCATTCGTAACCATAGTTTCAGTGAAGTACATAAAGATGGAAATAGACAGCCAATGCAAGTCTAATAGGAATTCAACATCTCAGATTTTTGTGGTATTTAAGAGAGAAGCAGACAAGGAGTTATAACTAGAACAGAGTTATTGGAGACACATTACACAAAGCAAGTCAACGTAATTAGAAATATATTATTGTGTGGTCTTTCATCATGCCAACATAATTAAAAATATATTGTACTGTAATTGTGAATGAATGTTAACTTTGCCGATGGCATTTTGTCTGAATGCTGCATTAGTCAAGTTTTTATAGGGATGTGCAATTTAAAGAACATTAATGACTAGACTCTTTCTCATCCAGAGAATAATATTTAGAAAATAAATGATTGGCTGTTCAAGTTCATAAACATCTGTGAACTTCATTAAAGTGTGCGTGTGGAAGTCAGAAAACATTGTTATCCTAACATGCAAGTTTTGTTCTAAAGGTAAAACATACAGTACAAAGTTATCTGCCTTCCCCCACTGAAACAATCTACCTTCTGCAATCGTTTGTGAATATCCAACTTCAAAGTGGTGGTTGGACTTTTTGCGTGCTGTCATGACGTCGGGCACATATGGAACTCATTGCAACTCCATCTTTCGATGCGGCATAGTCAGTGTATCCACACATTTAAAAAGAACAAAGCATTAGCATCCCTTTTCAAAACGGGGTCATGCATTAACCAAACACTGCTGCTTGTGTGTAACATTTAGATCATAGTCATACACTGTACTTGGAGACAAGTGTCTTTTAACAGACAGCTCCATGGTAGGATTTGCTGGCTTCCATTTACTGTGGAGGTACTGTAAACATCAATGCAATTAACATCACACAGTATAAGAGATTTTAACATTGTACGTATAATATTGTATAATTGATGGGTGCCAAGACTGTCAAACCCACAGGAAAGGCAATTGTAGCTCAGTAACACAGCGGGATAATATTTATTATTTTTATAAAGCAGGATAAAGAACATTTTAATGTCGGCATGAATCATGATTTCTTGAATACTTAGTTGCCTTGTAGTGATATGAGATCTCCATCGACTACAGACAGACAAACAGACAGAGACACAGACAAAAGGACAGTGCATTCTGAGCATCTGTCTGTATGTAGCCATGGAGATGGACCTGACCGGCATTTAGCCATTGATAAGCCATTCAGCCAAGTCATCCACTGTTCCCCCATGTGGGGCTTAAGAAGCAAGGAGTGCTGTCTTGTCTTGAACATTGGCTGGATGCACTCGTAGCGCACCCAGCCCTCAGACAGCAGCACAGCTGGACCAGACCACAGTTTGGGGGGAAGAGGAGAACGAGTGTGTACTGTAACTGTTATGTGTGTCTGTGTTTGTGTATGCTTCAGCTTTGAACTTCAGGGCGGGTTATCGGACATTGTCGGCTCCTCTCTGAGTCGAGGGGGAATTGAGTCAAAGAAGGATTAGCCATAGAAGTTGGAAATACTGTATTGAATTAAAAGCTATACAGCCAAAAGAATAAATGTTCTTGTAATGGGGAAAGTAACCAGCCAATGAAAATGTAGTGAGAATTTCCTGGTTGCCATTATATACTGTAATGTTTGTTTGGTAGGAATATTAACACTCACCAAGGTAATCTTTATTGATTGACAGATACTGTAAGTTAGAATTAAATGGATTTAACAAAAACAGTAAGGTGGTATTTAATGAACACTGGAGAAAAATCCTAAACATACAGTAAGTTATCGACATTGAAAAAGGACCCAAACTAAAACTGTGAAACCATTCTGCTCCTGGCTAAAAAGAACTCCCACAGAAATCAAATTCCTTCCGAAATCTGTATTGCTTCAACACTTCTAAGAATAAAGCTTCTCAGAGGCTGAGCTTCTATGAAAAAACTAAATGCTGTTTGAATGCAATTGTTTGAATCATCAGACCCTTGATGTTCTGTGTGTTGCTAAGATGATTTTTGAAATGTCCATATAGCTAACTGATTTGAGCATAGCAGGTGAAAGGTCACAGGAAATACACATTAGACCCAGATGAATGCACATTGCACTGTACATAACTTTCCAGTGCTATTACCTTGGTTAGCCTGCATGTAATTCTCTCCTTTCCTCTCACTTTTTGATTTGACCTCATTTATCTCTGTGCAAAAGACAGTAGTTTCATTAGTAATCTTTGTATTGGACGCTGAATCAAATAAATACTCAGGAGTGATCTGAGCAGGAGGCACTTTCCCAGGCATATTACCATGTTTATGTGGACAGAAGAGTGTGTGTGCGCATGTGTGTGTGTGGGTGTGTGTGTGTGTGTGCGTGGATGTGCGTGTGTGTGTTCAGGCAGTATTCGAGCATGTGTGAAAATGACGCGCCTCCAGTGTTGTGATCCCAATGTGAGTCTCCAAAACCTGTGCCAAGATCAATTTCCATCAAAGGTCTGCGGGGACCAGTATCCCGCCATCTACTGGACGCAAGTCAAGCGTGTCTTGGGCCATGGAGCAAAGGTTTGATCTACATTGGTAGACATCACGCAGTTGCTTTGTCATGTTTTCTGAACGGCTCTCAAGGTCTTTTCACCTTGAACAGAATGCAAAATGAAAGCTTCTTTGTTTTTCGAGCCAAACAATACAAGTTTAATTATTTACAAAACTAACATTTATGCACTTTGACTACTACATTGGCATTTAGAACTTTTTTTTGGAGAGGACTGAGACTTGCTGTCCATTTGAAGATGTATACCAAAATACTCAACAGCAGTTTAACATCATCATCATTACACAATATTAAGTTATATTATTTGCAACCTCAGCGATATTGCAATTTATTTTGTTTAGAACATTTTGTAGCCATAACAGGAATATCCATTGTTTTTTATCTTTATCTTTTTATCTTCCTTGGAACACAAATTCTGTCCCAAATTAAACCAGTGTCAAAATTGGACAGACTGATGTGAAACACTGTCTCATACAATTCACAGTACTGCTTTCCTAAGTTAATTAATATTAGTTCTGTTTGGATGCACAGTTTGACGGAATCATACACTAAATGTACAGTACAGCTCAATGAATAAATATAAATAGACACATGGGACATTAGGGGTACACACTGTAAACAAGGAAATATCCAATATTCTTTCGGTGCACCTACAGTAAGCTTAGTGGTGATGACAGAGTAGAGACACAATCTCTGACTTGAAAGAACAGGAGATAAGTAAATCATTATTAGCTAATATGTTTTGAAGGTATGAGAGCATATAACATTTTAATGTACCAATGTAAATAACCATTCACAGACAGTTGTTACTATTACAATGTACGAACAAAGCCATACACTGTAATGTATTGTAGCTCACCAGAGCTTTGTTTCTAATTTTAAGCCCAACATACTGTATTCCCAAAATAACAAATTAAGTATTGTGTGAGTGAGTAATTTTTTCTTATGTTCATGACTGAATTTGAGCCCTATTAAGCATATATAATCACGTATGCTTAGGACCTGGCATATGCAGCATGCATTCTCTAAGAACATAGTCCATTTACATTTGCTACTTATAATCAGACCAGCCTGGTGGAAGGTTGGTTTCTTTCAGTGTTGTATCAGTGCTACTGCTACCCATATTTTGTACACCAGGCTGTCAAGAAAGCTGTAGACATGTAAACACACCCCTGAGGATTATAACAAAGCAGGACATGCAGTTGTTCTCCAAGGTCCACATCACACGCAAATTTGTTCTGAACTTTGTCACTTAACCTCACTTTGTTAAAAGGAACTGAATGTGCTGTTAAGTCTGAAAGTCAGTTGGAGGCAAGCTCACCGCCATACCACCAAACCTGGCAGACCTCTTAGCATTTTCAAAAGAAGAAGAAAAAAAGACAGTGCAATCAGGTTTCCTCTTCTAAACACTGGATCAGAGGAACCTCTGTGGTGAGTTGCCTGAAATCGGAGCTGAAAACTTATGAGGAAAGAGACAAGGCAGTTTTGAGGTCTTGAACCTCGTGGAGGGTTATTGATGGTAGATTCCAGCGGTAAGAACTGTGCTGTGTTTGCATCTGGCAGAATTAATGGCCATCTCCGCCAATATCCACCAAACCCAAGTTCATGTTGAAGAAGCAAGTTTGACACATGCTTTGAAGAGAAACCATATGGATTGTGGCTTAATGTCTATCCAAACTTAAGCATTAATTGGCAACACCTTTTGATTGCTTCAGGGCTGTGATCCATAGAGACAGTTAGTATTGACTCCAGAATAAATTATTGAAAGGTTCATTATCATTTATGTTTATTTTTTTCTCAATAGCATTGTCTGAAGAGACCTGGGGGATTTAATGCACTGATTTTGAAATCTGTCTAACATGTAATTTATTCATAAACTTGTGATATGCATTATGCTACCATTTTTTTGTTTAAATGACTGCTGTGTATACTGTACACAGTATGTTCTTGAAACTTTTCTTGGAAGGTATCTGTTAAAACTGAGCTGTGATATAAATCATTGCTTAATTGTTTCCTTTATCTCTATGTACATTTCATGCATCCCATCAAATATGACAAGCAGACCTGAGAACTGTGGAAAACTTGAGGAAAAACTGATGAAAGTACTTTAGCTTACGTAATCGGGCATGCAAAACTCTGTATTGTAATTTATGTTATCCTGCTATTTAGCTTTTGTAACAATAATCTCTGAATGGTCATACAAGCAAATCAAGTTCATTGCCAACTCAATCAAGGGTTAAAAGGAACATTGAGTGCGAGTGGTATGGGTTGCTTTGAATAAGTGCATGTGTCCAAGAGGATTCAATTACAACAGCCCTTCTCACCTTGTCTCGTAACCCAAAACCTGAAGTTTACGTTGAGAAATGTAGGGCTGGCACAAACAGATAATCTCTTTTCTCAGTGCACCGCAAACCACATGATGCCTGCTATCAAGAACACATGCTCTCTTCCTTAACTTTTAGCCAACCAAACATAATTTACTCCCAATTACACAAAACCCCATAATGTGGAACCAAAGTAATTTACAACCATGATTGATGTTGAGAAGGAGGCCTAATCTCATCTTGAGTAAGGCTAAGTCATTTGAGCCCTCATTGCCCTTATTTTCTGTCAGCTGTTAAAATAAAATGATCTATATTGTATTTCACCACAGTCTATTGTGCATTGAGATGGGTATCATCCTAGCCCTGGGTAATCTTATCTCTGAATTAGAACCACTCATATTGCGGGAGGCCTTAGGAATGGAAGGGTCAGCCTCAGGTCAAACCGAAGGAGCCCCTGTGAATTTCACATTAAATCAGTTTTATTGTAGGCCTTGCCTTCCTTGTCACCCATTTTGGCCTTCTTGGAGATGCAATGATCCCCCTTTGTGTGGCAACTCTTTAGAGGGATTTAAATGGAAGCCCGGACCAGAGCCACAGCACAGCGCTTAATGCAATGATTCTCACTTGCATTTTGTGGACTTCCTGCTTGGACATGCTCTGTGTGTGTGTATATGCATAAATCATTACAGAGTTCTTCTCCAAATAATCCTGTCAGTTGCACTCCTTGGACCTCCGGTATGCTGGGAGTTGAATGGGTCTGCTGCACTTTTCTCTCAGCTGGGCTAGACCGCAGCCTAATATGGCTCTCTACAGGCCAGTAAATAGGAGACAGGTGGATGATTGGTAAATGAAGAGAGGAGTCTCTCTTGGGTTGCTCAAATACACATAAAGCAGCCACTCAAGCTACACTCTGGTTTGAATTTCACATATTGAGTTTAAGAAAGGAATACATTGTCATAGTTAAACATGGTTAGGAGAAAATAATTCAGGTCAAATTGAAAAATCTGAATTTCTGTATTATTATTATGGAGTACATTATATACTGTAAGTTAAATAAAATGTAATTTCTTTAGTTACTTGCCACATGATTTTAAAGATAAAACCTTTTCAAATAATCCTCATTTGGCTATTAATCACAGGGGCCTCAATAGCCCATAATTTCCTTCCAAATCACACAATGTGAAAATATAACTGTGGTGAGATTGAATCTAAAGTAAAACATTTAAATTGCATCTAGTCATCTAGTCTAGTATTTAATGTTGCTTCCCTTAACATCCCCATAATGCACATAATCCTTTGTCTAGTTATAGGAAGTATTGAACTTTCCTTGTGATGGAGCATTTAATATGTAGCAGTGCTGGATGAGGAACATAGCAAAGGGTGGAGGAGAGCAAATACTTACTCCCTTACCCTTATGTGAGAGGCATTAAAAAAACGTGTACAGAACATCTGGCTTGTTGCTTTTCTGCAGTACTCCAAGATTATGGACAACTCTATGATCTATTATTCACAGAAAGTTATTGTTCAATAAATGACAAAAGCGACTGAGATCCATTCCACACCCAGTTGGTGGGAATTGGTGGATTTGTTTGGTTAACTAATTGTGCATTTATTTATTCACGGCACACAGAGAAATATATTTGAAGTTAGTGCCAGACAAAACAATATTTCTGGGAATGTAGGCTTGAAAATGTGACATTATTGAATTTGTGTTTGTAGATGCAACTTCATGTTTGAATGGTGACCCTGCCTCTTTCTCAATTCCCCAGTAGGTTTGTAGGTATTGTGCCTGGGATTTGTGTTGGATGTTGAACTGTGCTGAGATGTGCCGGCCCATGCTGCGAGCTTACCTCATATGTTTCTGACTTCACATGGTTTTTGGCTTTAGTCTCAAGGGGAAACCAGCCATGACCCTCTCAACTCCCCTTTTTATGCACTTTCAATACGATGTCTAGGATACAGTTTTCTAATTGTGCCCTCTTATTTCTCTTTGCAGCCAATGTTGCACAAATCACAGGGATATATACTGTAGAACAAATCAACACATCTCATGCAGCATTTTCTAGCTTTGGCTACTATATCATGTGTTACTGTTGGTTAGATTGATAGCCTCTACGAGTGATCAATTCACACTCATAGCTACCCCTAAATACAGTAAAATAAAATAAATAGTTTGCTCACTTCACCCAGCAGCATGCCATGTTCTTGTTCCAGATGGCTCTTGGTCTGATTTAGGTGGCATGCTGTGGGGGCTGAGAGAATATGAATATTTCACACCAAGAACTGTCTGTGCGTGTGAGTGCTTACAGTCACTGTGTGTGTGTGTGTGTGTGTGTGTGTGTGTGTCTACATGGTGTACAGTTGAGAAAGAGGTACAACCGACATGACCCGTTGCCTAACAGACAAAGCCGGTCCCCTCGGAATGACACTCTATACCCAACCATGAGAATCCATTATCTCACAGCCGACCTTAGCGGTGAATTTCTCACAGGGAGTCAACTCCTGGCTGGGTCAAAGGTCATTTCTCAGTCAGCTAGTGTTCAGGGGCATGCATGAGTCTCATGGCAGCAGCTGTGTTTATGTCCTGTTCAGATTGATACAAGAAAAAAAAGAGTCTGTAGTCTTGCCACTATGTCCTCACCTCTAGAGCTTTCATCACACCCCTATATTGCTTGGTGTGGAACAACACCTTGTGCTTTAAAGGTTTAACCCTTGCACGTCCCGGCTTGACTGGGGCATGAGCGATGGTATCATCTGCTTGGGTCTCGTGTACGCCCAGGTGTTTTGTTCAGAAGTGCTCGGGGAGCCCAGAAGGGTTGGATATCATTTCAAATCTGGCGGTGTTCCTTATGCTCATAGGCCCAATATGGTTTACAGTACACCATGGCCCAGAGCACACGTTCAAAAGTGTGGTCACATTTCAAGAAGTGATTTGGTTGGGTGAAATCCCTGCATGAAAATATTGTCATGCAAGCAAGTACAGTATGTTTGCATTTACATTTACAACATTTAGACTTTGCTTTTATCCAAATCAATTTACAATGATTACATTTATCAATAGATTAATAGGTAACATAGATTACCAATATATAATGTAATCCTCAAAACGTAATTGCTAACACCCTAAATAAATAAGATCTTATTTTCCATGAGAAGGATTTTAAGAGAGAGAAGAGCGATAAAGGAGTTGTGTGTTATGTTGAGTGTTATGAGGTGGATAAGTGGAGGCACCAATGTGAAGAGGTGGGTCTCTTGTGGAAGGTGGGTAATGATTATGCTGTGCTGACTGCTGCCAGAAGATCATTCCTACATTACAGCACCAGGAAAGAAAACAGTCGAGACTGGGCTGAATGACTCTTGCGCCCTCATACAGTAGCAACGGCAATGCCAGCTGAGGTGGTACAGTAGGTCAAAGTGCTCTAGTTGGGGCCTGGAACCAGACCATTGTTTGTATGCATAATGGTATAAACAAATAATGCACCTTTTCAATCTCCTTAATTGCATTTCTTTAGTGTCAATAGTACCAGTGGAAATGAAAAGCCTTCACTAGCAACCACCCTCATCAGTGCACTGTACACAACCAGATTTAACAGCATGACTAGATGTACCATTTTCATTTATTAATTGCCTTCTTAAACATTCTGTCATGTAATTTGTCATTTTCCTGACCATGTAGGAATATTGCCGGCATACTGTACTTGGATCTGAACATGAGCAATTTTCTCCTAAAGCCAGAAGAGAATGAGGGTAGTAATCCCAGTGAGGTCATTAAATACACAGTCTGAAGGCTGTTGCATTGACATTAAAAAGACTGACTTGTCGACATGGTTTCAGGGACTTCTTCTCCCAGCCATACTGGATGTACTGTCTTCTATGTTATAGTGCAATTCAAGTCGGTAACCCCATAAGAATAAAAACATTACATTTCAACAGTTTTATTTCCAACTAAGTGAAAGGATGTTTTCATGGAGTTCTTCATTTATGTGACATCACACATTTGCACACCAGACAATGCATCAAACTTTTATTTCAACAAATGGAATGTTGAGGGTATAACAGTACAGAGACAATAGAAGTCGCGGACTGAAAAGAAATGTTCTTTGAATTAACCGTGGATGTTACAGAGAAGTAGTGGCTCTGATAAATCTTTTAAAGTACAGCCAATGAGGAGAGTGATGAACGTCCTCTAAACCACAGTGGTTCTGAGAGCTAAGCTCAATAAAACCAAGACAGTTCAGAAGGCCACCGAGAGGTGAGAGCGCAGTTCTTCTGCCAAGTCTGGCAACGAAAAAAAAGTATAATTAAAAACACATAACTTTTTTAAGGTTCTGAATTCAAAGGTACGGTAAGCCTATTATGTTTATTAAAATGGCGAAGACACAAAGTTCACGAGGAATGCCTTGGCCTCAGAAAGGACTGAAGCAAGAGGGTGCTAGGAAGGAAAAACATCTATAGATGGCAGAAACAATTAGCTTCCTAAGGCTAGCCGGAGTTCAGATGTTTTCTATTTCAAATTCATCCAGGCAGTCAATGAGGAACGCCATTTACTCACTTTCAAATAAAGTTAACTCATTAACTCATTAAGGGCTTGAACGAATCACGTGCAATTAGAGACAATCTGATGGCTTTCGGGCAGGATGTCTTAGCTGTTTGAGTAAGCCTGTGTGTTCACAGCCAGAGCCCAACATTTGTCACATGTATTAACTCCAACAAATACTTATTACACCAAAAATGATTAACCATGTGTTTCATGTTAGGGGTACTCACACTTAGCATGTGTATGACCTCACCTAATTGTGCCACAAGGACCGAATAAAGGATATTCACCATGATGCAAAATGATTTTTTGTTAAGCAGACAACGTGGGGAGTTAAGCGTATAAGGTCAGAATTAAAAATTGCAAACAGACATAGGTAATGGGTCATGGGTGCTCAATGCAAACAACAAGCAGCTTGCAGAAGATCCCCTTTTCTGTTTCACTCACGCTAACAAAGTGAAACTCCATTTGATGGCGTTATCCCAAGCCCTTGTCCTGCATGTGCACTGTGCCTGCATATCTTCATCCCTACAGTAGGCCACACCCCAAACCGATTCCACAACCAGCTCTCCACTGCCTCCCACCACCCTCCAGTGTCCTTCACTTTCCCAGCTGGCTCTAATCATGCTGGTGCCCAATTGGTTGGCAAGTACAGCTGTGGAAGGTAAACAATTGAGCCATCCTGTTCACTCCATACAGAATGCTATGAAAGGTGCCAATTGCCCCCACCCTACCCCCAACAATTACCACACACCCCGGGGTTCAATTGGGAGGAAGAGAATAAAAAGTAGCCGCACCCCAACCCACTGTGCCTCCTGTTATCAATCATCAGTACCATCAACAGCAAGCCCGTCAAACGCTCGCATAGAGGGAGGGGATGGGGGTTAGCTCAGCTACCATCAAACATGTGACCTCATGTTCTATGCATTGCGTTGCCAGGGTGATGAGTGTGTTTACTGCGTGTGCGCTTGTTTGCACAGGGGTATGTGTGCATAAGCATGTGTGTTTCTTGGGCAGCCCTTAAAATGCCTGCCTGGTGTCCCACTGTTCGCCCATATGTGGACACCAAAAGTCTTCCAACATCAGGGCTTCAAATCTACAGTGCTGGCTGGAAGACATGATACTATAAGAGCCTCCTGTAGCTGTCTTTGCATTATTACTTTAGCTTAAAGATACATGTTAACATGCACTCAGTGCAACTCATTTGCACATGGTGCTCTTGCTAAGCGATACCTGGGTTCACACTGCCCGTGGTTAAATACTGTATGTGAAAATGTATAGTTTCAGTATCAAATCTTCGTTCTACCAAAAAAGTAAATAAACCAATACTAAAGACATACATGTAGAATGAGTCTTCATGCCATAACTTTCCAAATATTATTATGTCAACTGTAGTACAATTGACTATTCACCAGCAAACCATTGTAGATATTATATATCATAGGTTACACAAAGAAACTGCTCCTAAACAGTGAACAATGAGGCTTAAATAGTTTAAATCCAGTGTTTTAGAACAACAATGTATTTTCTGGATGATGACTGACACAATACTTATTTGGGCCAGAAAAGCAAGCTTTGTATTACAAGTTGGTGTCCATAATCATTTATAGTAAGACAAACATAACAGTGTTGAGTTCATAATACAGTATGAATGAAGTCTCAATGATAATTGCAGTATGCCAAAATCTAGTCATGAATTGTATAAAAGTATTTCCCTGTCATATATTTTACGTGTTTGCACATGCTAAAACTTTAATGAACCAGGGAGATTACTTTTTTTGTTATGTTGGGATAGTTGATATTTTGGCTGGGAAGCAAATGTGTTGCCAAAAAATGGGTTGGTTATAGTCAAAGCTTTGCTGGCCATTTAGTTGTCCCATTACCTGAGCTAAGTGCTTTAGCCTAGTTCAGCTTTGTCTTGGAGGTATTTGACACAATATCTTACAAACAAACTTGTAGGAACTCATTTTTAAAGAATAATTGTTTGGTATTTGAGATCCCACTTTCCTGGCTCATCCCCTCTGTAAAAATATACTTAATGCTTAGCTATTTTTATAGTTCATGACATTTCATGTGGGTGGATGTGATTGGCAAGATGATGGGCATGGTTATGCAGTTTTTATTCTGGACTCCTTTAACGTATTGTTCTTCAACCATAAGTGAAGATTGGGTGTGTATGTGTGCATCTACTTTTGCATATTCGTTTGCATGCGTGCCTGTGTGTGTGTGTGTGTGTGTGTGTGTGCACGCACTGTCTGACGTCTTTAATACAAGGCACATGACATATTGCTAGTGAGTACATAGTGAGAGTCGAGATGTAAGGGGGAACCACTCCACCCTTGGCAGATGTTAATGTATGGACTGAGCTCTGTGGGTGTGTCTTCTCTAATAGACTATTGATCAGTTGTGTTTTCCCAGACTCTTTTATAGTCCATAAAAAAATTAGAAGCAGCTGTGCCATAGACCTGTGCCAAAGAAACCTTTTCTAAGATACGTTAAAACAGGACAGCTTTAAATACATAGTAAAATTGTGCATGTTTCAAAAACGTTCTGTAGCCTAACAAATGTTACAGTACCTCCCTAAATGAGGTTTACACCAAAAAGCAAACAGCCGCAAAACATGTGCTATTCAAAAACTATGGTAGACCACCAACACAGTAGAGATTTATCTAAATTCACTGCCTGAGGTACATATTCTGTGAAACATACGTCGTGTGTGATGTCCAGTAATAGTATAGCACAGCCATGTACATGTTAATTGGGAAAAAGCTAAATCTATTTATAAAGGTAGTTGGATATTTTTGTCTTCTGTAGTAACTTTCAACTGGTTAATTATGACACTTATAATATGAATATAATTTAAATAGTGGTAGTTAGTATCCACCCTGCTGATTACCAAGTACAGTAAGAGCAACAAACCACCATAACACCAACTTAGTCTAGTTACCTTAAAATTCTGTGGCTATGGCACATAAGCTCTTTGGCAGTCAGTTCCAAAGTGAAACAAGTCAGCAATGCCATGATGTGACAAACAATTAGATGTCACTGATCTGCAGTAGTGTTATCTGAAGAGAGCACACTTACGTGAAAAAGAAAAAAACAAAACAGACGCCAACGTCCTGCTGTGGCCTAATGCTTAGGAAACACAACATTTGTTGCCAGTTGTGAGCTCAAGCCAGCAGCACAGCCCTTCACATTTGTTATACCTCTCAGCCTTTTCCCTTCATTCGTATGAGAGAAGAGTGCTGCTGCATATAGCCCATCAGAGATCATTCCCTGCTTTGTTATGGCCGTTTTTATGGCTCTGGCAGCCCCAAATCGGACCCCATGTAAGGATTAACCACATGAATAAGTTCAGCTGACTCCAAAGCTATGGACTCAATATCATTATAGTTTGGATTTATTAACATTGTTGTGTGGCTTGGGGGAGGAATGACATGGCATGTAGTGAAGCTATATAGACGAATAGCAGAATTGAAGTAGGCTGAATATATGGGTCTGTGGCTTTCTTTACTGCAAGTCCAACATTTTTGAGTTTAAACTGCAGTCTTTTAGCACACTTACATGCGCACACACACATATGCAAACATTGTAGTCTGTCAGAGATAAGATCACCTGGTGTCACCAGACGCAAAATTCATTCCATGAATAGAGTCTGTGCACGCTCCATATGGGAAGTGTTCAAAGTTGTTTTCTCTTATTGGGACTTCTGTTTAATTTTTAAATAACTGGACAGCTTTTATCCAATCGGTGTTGCTACAACTGTTTGTATCGGTTAATCTAGCTCTATTATCAAATCGCAACACGATGGACTTCAACGTCATTGCACTTAGCCACCATGATTGGTCCATCAGCAGAATGGGTGTGCAAACTTCAAAGAGAACAGGGTTTAAAGACTATTATCTCAGTGAAAATTCAGCTGAAAGCAATAGTCGGGTGGAGCCAGGCTAACAGTTTCTTCAATTTTCCAAGGAGCCAGCATTGATACTGCATGATAAAGAAAATAACTCTTACAAAATATTTTAGGGGCAAAGTGAAGAGATGGACACTTTTGAAGACCTAAATAAAAAACATTCCTACAGGGACATACTGTAAGAAAGGCAGTGACTATTGCCTTGCTATTCATTTTGTGGATATTTAACCCTCGTAATGTACTCAGAAATCTTGTTTTTGGCGCCATCTGATTGTGTATGATTTGTGTGTTTTTCAATTGGCATTGCTGTGTATTTATTTCTTTATTAATTATTTC
>JAODUG010057056.1:0-14868 GCA_027564795.1 Aphredoderus sayanus
CTAGCTCTTTGTGGCAGGTAGAAGGCGCCAACCGCAGCACATCATACAGTATGTCCATGGTGTGGTTGGCGCTTCTGCTGGCACAACATGGTAGTGCGTTGGGTCAGTTTGACCTGGAGGACAGCGGGTTAAAAAAGAGGAGTTTGCTGCGTTTATATTTTTAGTTTTTGCTGGACAACTACTCAAATCCTCTGGCACATACTGGTGTGTGTGTGTGTGTGTGTGTGTGTGTGTGTTAATAATAGCCATCTAGCTAAAGCCCTGCTAAAACATCTGCTTATCTGCTGTTAAACTAGCAAAAGTGTATTTGGACGGGCCCTAAGCACTTTAGACCGTGCAGTTAAACTATTTTAATAGGGCCGAATGTGTTTTCAGCTCGAGGCAAATGCAAGGCACAGCGGTTGTATAAAACACGAGGCGCCCAGCAGCGTGCAAAACGCTAACTGCCTACAGTAAACCTCTCACTGCAAAAACTGCGTCCTGTCTTAGTAATGACTTGCTGTGTGTGTTCAGATCATTGATCCATTCGTGGAGGTGGAGATCATCGGCTTGCCTGTGGACTGCTGCAAGGAGCAGACCAGGGTCGTGGATGACAATGGTTAGTTGTGACTTCATGTATTATTATCTGTAGATAGATGCCACCTTACCCAGAATATATCCAGAGCTTAGCCTAAATGGTACATTTTGCGAACCGCCATATTGGCACCCAAATTATCATGGCTGAGACGGAAATACAATGATCATGGCTGAGAGGGAAATACAATGATCATGGCTGAGAGGAAAATAAAATGACCATGACTGAGAGGGAAATACAACGATCATGACTGAGGGTAAACTTTTAGGTGCTGTAGAGGAGCCCCCTACTAGATGGTGCCAAAGCAAAGTTAGAAGCTTGGCTCTGCCTGATTATTTCTCTCAGCAAAATGTTCACTGAGATTTGTCTGGAAACCCTGTTTAGAGCATTAGTGTTGGCACAGCCAAGTGGAAGCCAGGATTCATGGGTATGGCTCTGTGATGACGTTGAAGTCAAGCGCGATTCGAAATGGTGTTAGAGCAACTACTAGTTGTTTAAAGGCTGTCCGATCGTTTCCATATTACCCAGACATCTACACCCAGTAGGAGGCAATGACTGCGAACACTTCCCAATGGAGCGTGTCTATTCACAAAGTGAACTTTAGACATGGTTACACCAGACCAAATGCCTAACCCCTTTATAGATAATCTGACTGAATCAATCATATACAGGGATGCAGAAGGGGTGTGTACAGTCCCTAGAGATACAGTATGACAGTTTAGAACCTGCCACTGCATGTACCTGGAGTGTCTCTAAGTGAGAATGTGTAGCATGTTTGGCATGTGATTAATGTATGTGATTAATGCATGCGATTCATATGTGCATGCATGTGTTCTGTGCTGTGTTTGTGCGTATGTGCTGAATGGGATACTCACTAGACATGTAAACTCTGCATGGGGTCTGATCTATAATGGATGAGCACAGCGCTGGGAGACGCACACACACACACACACACCCAGGCAGTGTGTGAATTATTCAGTGCTGAGCTTGCTCTCTAACTATTTCTCCTCTCTTCCAATCTACATTTTCATCCCTTCCTTTCTTCTGTTCTCTTTTCCTATTTCCACATCCTGTTCTCTTTTCCTATATCCACATGCTGTTCACATTTCCTATTTCCACATCCTATTATTTTCCTATTTCAACATCCTGTTCGCTTTTCCTGTTTACACATCCTGTTATTTTCATATTTACACATGCTGTTCTCTTTTACTATTTCCACCTCCTGTTCTCTTTTCCTATTTGCACATGCTGTCCAATGCCCTGCCAGGGTTCAACCCCATGTGGGAGGAGACACTGGTGTTCACACTGCACATGCCTGAGCTGGCGCTGGTACGCTTCCTAGTGTGGGATCACGACCCCATTGGACAGGACTTCATCGGCCAGCGCACGATCGCATTCAACAGCATGGTTCCTGGTAAGGCATTGGAAAGCTGCCTTGTTGCCATTAGGGAATACAGTTTTCATTTAGCTAGTTTTATATCAAATCTTTCCATATCATATATTTATAATAATGGCGCATTTGCATGTGTGACATTTAGATAGCTAAGAGTAATTATGTGTGCCATTGCTCAATCAAAGTTAAGGAACTATTGATGTGGCAAAGTAAAACGAAAACCACAGGTCAAAGTAAAGCTTTTACACAGTTTATAAGCAAGCTAATGTTTATATTTATAGAAATGTCTACTTACGTTTTGTTTTGTTATCAATATTATTGTTAAATATTGTGCAGGTTATCGCCATGTCTACTTGGAAGGTATGGAGGAGGCCTCCATCTTTGTTCATGTTGCTGTCAATGACGTCACTGGTAAGGTAGGTATTAAAAACAGAAGGTTAACTCAACACATTAGTTAATTTATAAAGTTATAATATATCAAATTATAAATGCATGTCCAGTTTTATTTAATTCTACTTTAAATAGGCTCAGACACATAAAATGTGATTGTGACATAAAATTTGATAGATGAAAATTGGTAGCTTTGTTTACATTCCAGGCTTTGGTTGCTTAGTTATCCATCTTGTATGAAATATCATCTGTTAGTCAACGATATCTTTAGGTCCCATCAGTAGTCAACTCAATCACATCTCTAATCACGTCTTTTTTGTAGTGTTTTCCACGATTTCTAAATGAGTTCTAAAACCATTCTAAAACAAAAATAGGTTGCACAAAGTCTGGACATGTTTTTGATATTAAAAATGGCATGGAAAATGAGTAGAATTAAATGCTTGTCATAAAGGGGGCATATTATGCTCATTTTTGCTGTTTTTTTTTTTTTTGGGGTCTACTAGAAAAGATTAACATCCTTCAGTGTTGTCAAAAAAATGTCTCATACATGTACAGTATTTAAATGATGTATCTTTCTCATACATATTCAGTATATACATGTACTTCTCTTATTTCTGAAATACTCTTTTGAGGTTGTGTGTCTTTAAAGTGCAACTTGCAGATTGAATGTGTGATGTAAATGTAAACATATATCTTAGAAATTAAAGTTTGAAGAGTATGCACTATTTCAGTTTAAAATAGTTTTAAAACGCTTCATTTTTTATTGTTGTATTATGTCACATTGGGGAGTAGTACCTGCAAAAACCAGTTTTGGTCTTTATAGCCAGTTTCATGACAACTGTTCTGCGGGTGAATTTATATAGAACTCATCATTTGAAAATATATAAGCCACACATTTATGGATAGGAGGGAGTTACAGGTGGAGTTAGGTACTGCAAAGATGGCGATGGCCAGAGTCAGCACAGCTCGGTGGTCAAACACTTTCTTGAGAAAACCTCTGGGTGATGTCACAGAGGGTTTGTCCATTTATATATACAGTCTGGGAAAAACATATTCATGCCTTTATTTCAATTCGACTTGACTACTATAATTCACTTTTTACTGGCCTCCCATAAATAAAAAAATCTACAGAGAGACTACAGCATTTTGGGCTGACAGTGGCGCAGTGGGTAGATTAGGGAAATAGGTGATCAAAAAGTAGCTGGTTCAAACCCTACTAACTACTCACCCAGTGTCCCTGAGCAATACACTTAACCATAACTGCTCCCAGTGATCAGGTGGCTTGTTGCATGGCTGACATCACCATCAGTGTATGTGAATGGGTAAATGGACATCTATATAATCACTATACTGTATACTGTAGATGCAGTCCATTTACCATTTACTACAGCTCATTCAAAACTCTGCTGCTCAGCTTATAATTAGAACTAAGAGGAGAGAACATATTATTTATGTTTTGGCAGCCCTACACTGGCTACCAGTAATGTACAAAATCGATTTTAAGGTCCTCCTCCTTACATATAAGGCCCTAAAAGGGTTAAGCTACAGTATATTGCTAAATCCCTTGTCAATATTGTAACACTGTGGTTTTCTGAAACTGGTTTATTGCCTGGTCTGCCAATGAGAGCAAAAATAAAATCGGCCATGCAGCCTTTACCCCCCCAAATCTATGGAAAACACTATAGATAGGAAACCAGCTCCCTATACTGTACATCTTAAACAAAAAGAAGAAGATATCTCATCTATTCACAACAGCCTTTAACTAACTAGTTTTGCTTTGCACTCTTGCAATGCTTGACTGCACTTAACATTTTGAACTTTTAGTTTTTATTTTGTTATTTTACAACTGTTTACTTTATAACAGTTGAGAAGTCTGGCATCTCGTTAATTGTGTTCACTGTGGGAAACAGTAGTATACAGAGCAGTTTGAAACCTCTGTAGACCTATCTAACTGTGTGACTGTTATTTTTCATTTGCTATTATATGTTTTCTATCCCTATTGTCATCCTGAAGGTCTGGAACCTAACTGGTGTCTCTTTTCTCTAAACGTGGGTGACAAATAAGTACCGCTAGTACAGAAACCCTTCCATGGCCAGGCATGCAGCCAGGGACCATGATGATTTGCTAGGGCAGGCAATTAAGTACCACTAGTAGCTCATACAGAGAAAAGACATACTGTACCAGTTTAATGGGTAAGGGAAATTAAGTAATTCGCTTGTTTCTTATTCCTTATATTTTTTATAATTAAATCTGTCTCATTGTATTTATTCTTTTTTCACCCTATGGCATATTGTTCAGGTTATACTTTTAATCTTTATTTTTTGTTTTGTTTTGGGAAGCACACGTGCGTGTAATTCCTCCACTGTAAAGCACTTTGAGTTACAATTCTTGTATGAATAAAGTTTATTATTATTATTATTAGGATTATTAGGATTAGCATTATTATTATTAATAGTATTATTCTAGTAAAGGGACAAACATAAAAGCATAATAGGCCCCCTTTGAGATGCCTTTAATCATAATGCAAATTAACCATTGTACAAATTTATTCCTAAAAGTGTTGGATTATTCCATGTTTGCAATGTCTAGTTCTGTTTATTTCTCATTGTACAGTATGAATATAATGATGAATGAGTAATAATAAGTAAACTACTAAGTACATGCCACGTCAGGACCTGGCACCTATAACTATACTGCCAAAACATTTTGGATACAACTGCCTCCAGCCATATTGTCCTCACACTGTCTTTGATGTGATCCTCCTGTCTCTCCTGTTTCCCCCACCCTGTCTCTCTTAAAGCTGCCCTCTCCTGTCTGTCTGTGATTTCAGTGGAACCATTATGTCCAAACACTACAGTACATGTAGAGGCAGAACTTGTTTATGAGCCCTGAAGCTGCTCAGATCTCAGGTGTAGTGAGACCCAGTCAGCATCGTGCATGTTTCCCTTGTCCTGCCTCTTCCATTTTGCCTGTGCTTAATTGCAAACATTCCAAAGACAAATGGTCAACTCATGGCTAACATGAGTTGTGAACATGCTGAAAGAATGGGGAACTCATGCCTAACATTAAGCCGTTTTTGAGATATATTTTAAAATGTAAAAGGAGTTATTATAACCAAATTGCAGCATTATGTCCGGCTCCCTGCTGGGATATGCTGTCAATCTGAATAGGGCTACAGAATGCTCTACTTATCTGTTACTTTTCCAGGCATTTTAAACCTGAAGCAATTTTAACTAACGGCATCTACAGATTGAGTACCAGGCGAGTGCCAGGCCATTTACAGTACTTGCCTTTTGTGTATGGCAAGCAAATTAGCTGTCTCCTAATGCCTCATCTGCACATTTTCAACACTTTGTGCGGTCCTTCTGTTGGATTTTAATGTTGAGCTACACTTTAATAAAAATTGCTTTATGTACTGTAAAGATGATGAAATTGTTCAAGCTTTAGACACAAGCCTAAATGATCTTTGTTTTTATTCATTCACTTTGGCTGTAGGAAATGTAGCATGTGCTTCTTACTTAATTTGATTGTACTAACATAGTATTAATTGCTGCAGTTATACAGTAGCTCAACATTTAAAACGTACCTTTAGATAACACTTCAGATCCGTAGATCGAAACAGATTAGCTAATTCATGTTGACATTCCATCAGACTGGTTGGATGCTTAAATTGTCATTTTCTGAAATAATTATGAATTGTAAATTCATAATTAAAAAGTCTGTGTGGATATTGCTGTATTTGGTTTACATATGGTGGTGCATATTATTGCATAATTTTCCAAAGCAGTTATTTGCATTATTTTGTGCTGTATGATTTCGACTCTCTCGTGGTTTCTCCGTGTCACTGTTTCATTGCGATTAATTTGGTGGTTTCATATTGCCCTGTGTGTGTTGACGTCAACAGGCCAAGGCAGCCAGCGGCATCAAAGGGCTGTTTCACAGACAGCGAAAGCAGTCTTCCCTGGACGGTCATGCTGCTGCCGAGCACAGCCGGAAGTACCCGTTTGGCGCTCACCTCCTCCGCCGCACCGCCAGCGCTCCCACCAAGGGCCAGTCCCGAGCGAGGAAGGGCCTCCCGGAGGTCACCGTCGCCACCGCAGACTGCAGCTCCGATAAAGAGATGGACGAGAAGGCTGGCGCTGCCACCGTCTCCCCTCTCCGCACACCAGCCCAACACCAAGCTGTAGGACCCTGGGACCCTCAACACACCAACGGGGCCTGTCACCCAGAAGAGGGCAAAGGTAAGAGCCCGCGTTCTTTTCAGCGCTGTCCCGCGAGCGAGCCCCTGAAGCGCCCGGGCCACCCGGGGGTCCGGGAGCACGCTGCGTTCGCCCGTGTAGCGCTCAGCGGAGCGGGCAGGGTGGGCTTATCTTCCAACTGCATCACGTGTGTGGTCGGCTCCAGAGAGAGCCCGGAGAGTGACAGGAAATGTCACACAGAGGCAGGCCACGAAGAGAAGCCCCAGATGGGAGAGAAAGGGGAGGAGGTCAGTGCTTGCTTCTCAGCCAGCCAACTGGTTCAGGCCCAGCCTCTGTCTTCAAATGCAGAGCCACACAACTCCCTACCCCATCCCGGGTCAATGCCCCAGGCCCACTCCCACCCCTTCTTTGGGCCCGTCCTCTTCCCCAGACCCAGAGAGAGACTTGCTCTGGGTGCTCTCCCTGGCCCATCAGAACGAAATGCCCACTCCTACAGCATGCCCCACAGTCACCCCAGCACAGTGTTACACACACCTTCCCTCACCCCTGAATGCGGTGGCGGTCTGTGTTGGCACCATGCCTTACCCAGCCTTGCTGCCGGTGTGTCTCTAAACGGCAGCATTCATGACGGGTTGTGTCTCAGTGAGTCTAGCAGCATTGACAGCAGCCTGGAGCTCCCTCCTATGCCTCCTCCGCGGGCCACACTAGACACCCATAAGCGCGCAGTGGGCACCCTTCAGCGTGAGATGAACACCCTGTTTGCCCAGAAAATGGAAGAGTTGCGCTTTAAGTCCCCGTTGTTCTTTTACGGTAAGGTAGATCTGCTGTAGCAGCAGTCCCACAGTACTGTAGTGTAGAGTGCAGAACTCCCAAAAACAGTTGGATCACAATGTAGATTGAGACCCAAATAGGTTTCCAAATTAATAGTTAATAGCATATCATATGGCATGAAAACACATGAACTTACACTGAATGTGCAAGTTCTCCAAAACATGTTTTAATCTTGTGACTTCCCTTCCAAAATACAGTATCTAACCTTACACACTATAACCTTGTGATACCATCTTGCAAGCTCCAATTTGATTTCCACAATAATATTGTCTGTAACCCCTCAATTCAAAAAGCAATCTGCAGTTAGCAGATGACAACATAAATGTATGTCAACTGATTGCCTTCAGAGGAGGATGCTTACCATGTGAAGTTATAGTAATTTACCTATTAACTTTGGGGAATGTCTGGCCATTTTCATGGAATGTATGGAATGTTTTGGGGAATGTACATGTCCTGTGTCTGTACTACTGTAAAACACACAAAATTAGAAAGTATACTGATAAAACAAATTCTATTTTGATGGAATTCAAAGGTAACATTAACTTTATTTAACAATTGGACAAATCAAAAACTTGTGGTCATGTTGAAAATAAGATATCTACATATAATCAAAGTAATTGAATCTGATGCTGATTCATATTCAATCAGTAAGAAGAATAACAGGTTCTGTATCTATCCATTGCGTACCTGTAAAATGTTACCTAATTTGGCTAACCAGATTTGTAGTTGGCATGCTAGATTATTGTAGCGCATCCATTTTTATGGTTTAAGAATAATTTAAGCATAGCTGATTAATTTCTGCAACATAATATACCAAATTTAAATTGTATGATACACATTTCCTTTCATATTACCATATATTAACCATATTTGGTAATACCATATATTAACAAGCACATGCCAACAGTAACTGCATTCTAAGAAAAAAACACCAGATGGTGCTGCTAACCCTTCCTGGATCATGGCCTTGACATAGTGGGCTTATGAGGCCTTATGATGCTCAAAGCTATGTGCTCCTGGTAGGCTCTCCCATGGCAACAAGGTCTGGAGCAATTTGCTCCTGGTAGGGTCTCCCATGGCCACCAGGTCTGGAGCTATATGCTCTTGGTAAGGTCTAGGGGAAAGGTCCAGACAGGGAGGCTGTCAGACTGAAGGCCTTCTGGTCATTTTTGTCTTGGGAGACACTAGACTATGTGCATAGGAATCCCTCTACTGATAATGGCTGCAGCTGTGTCAGTGGTCGGAGGTTGTCAGGTGGGGGAGCAGAAAGGTATCATCACTGCTTGTTGTGGATGATGTTGTTTTTTGTGCTTCTTTGTGACCTGTACTTTTCAACTGCATTCTAGCTAATGTTATATGTTCTGATTAGATGACATGAAGGTATATGGTAGTCCATGTCCGTGCTGTAAGGAAGTGGAAATGTATTATCACCGCCTAAATAATAAACAATTTTGAATTAAGAGGTTCCAGACAGTCACACTAATCAATCTGGAGCTTGCGAGATCGAGGATGGTATCGCAAGGCTACTGATCCTTCACTGCTTTAGTAACACCAGAGCCCTTTTAATAGAACATTGCCCTACTGTACCTGTAGAATGCCTAGAACAATGTGACTCCTCTCCAGAATACATCCTGCTGTGGACGTCTGTGGGTGTTAGCTAGTTGTTTCTGCTAGCAGTAAAACTAGTTATCACTCAAAACTACAATAGTACAATTTCAGCGTAGTCGATTGCTTATTGTTTCCTTTGCTTTTATACATACTTGAACATATGCTTTACAGATGAGAGAAATGGTAAGTTCCTAATCTTAAAATGCCATCTTCCCACTTCAAATGGTGTTTAACCCTTGTGATGTCCTTGAAAATATACGTGGCCACTCAGCGGCGCCATCTGATTATGTATGATTTTGTGTTTTTAATTGGCATTGCTGTGTGTATTGAGATAGTCATTATTATTATTTATTATTATTAGGGGTCCAAGGGGTCCATCAGGGGTCTGATTATTATTATTATTATTATTATTATTATTATTATTATTATTATTTTTATTCTCCGCTAAAAGTGATTGCCCAGCCAAAACTGTAAGGCCCAGAAACATAACACTTCACACCATGTTTACAAATTGCCCCCACTACTCAGACCCCTAAAACTCAGATACTGTGCCCATAGGTGGCGCTGTAATAACACTTTTTGCATATATTTAAAAACGGCTTATTCTATATTCAAAATTCATTCTTTATCTCATTCTCTCACGTCTTTTGCATCTTTTCTTCAATGGTCTTCTGCTCTAAAAATGCTTAACTTTTGCACCAATTCCCAGAAACTGAATGCAAAGTCAGAATGAACTAGTCTGAGAACTCTTATCCAAATCTCCTGAAATTTGGTACAAATCATCTCTATACAATGGTAACAAAATGTTGTTAAAAGAATTTCGATACAACCCTCCGTTCCAAAGTTATGCCTCAATCAACTCATTTTGGTTCTCAATGTCATTTATTTAATTTATTCACACTAGCTGCTCACGTGGTGTAGAGGTTGGGGAAGCATCCTGGACTACTGTGATATCAATTTGCAGCTCTGAGATGTCCATTCACTCCATTGGGCATACTCTCCGCAAGACACCTTAATTTCAGGGAGTGCTTGGACCCCGATCATTTAAGCTTGCAGCTATATTTTATTAATTATTTCTTTATGTATTTGTGTTGTAGAGGTGTTGTTTTTTTGTGCCTTTTAACCATCCTGTTGTCCTTGGGTTTCAAACTCACACCTTGTTGTGTAAACTGTAGAATTAGGTTTAGCGCCTTCTATCTGCCACAAAGAGCTAGTGATTTGGGGCATTTTGACCTGGAGGACATCACAAGGGTTAAAGCTATAGTTAGTCATTTTGGAGAAAGCTTCTGGAAATTTGAACTCAATTAAAACAAAAAAACCTCTGTTCAATACCATAGGGTGTTCCCTCAGAACATCTACCCCACACATTGGAAACGCATTGTGAAGGCTAGGGCATTGTTGTGTCTGTGGT
Organism: Aphredoderus sayanus; assembly: GCA_027564795.1. Lineage (NCBI taxonomy): Eukaryota > Metazoa > Chordata > Actinopteri > Percopsiformes > Aphredoderidae > Aphredoderus > Aphredoderus sayanus. The sequence goes on from JAODUG010057056.1 coordinate 10,407, forward strand.
CTGCAGCACATTGTTCGTGTTCTGATTTACAGGGTCGGGGCAAGTACCAGATCCTTTTTTCAGAATGCAAAGAGAATGGACTGTAAGGAGATATTTGGTGAATTTGACAAATAGTGTACTGGCTTACAATCGCTTACTTACTGTTTACCAATCTCAAGGCTGGCCCCAAAACTCCCCCTTCACATACCAAGAGGAGAACTCCCACACAAATCCATTCCAGCTGCCACACAGACATTACATTAAGAACCCTGGGAACTGTGTGAACATGTGGAAAAGGGGCATATAAATTATATATTGTATTTTGTCTTTTTTTATTTGATAAATAAAATAATAAATTTTTCATATGTAAACTCTAAGTTCTAATGACTATGATACTTGGGTAACATAATGCCTGAAACTGCGAAACAGAACAGTGTATGGGCAACATTTGCATTTGAGAATTAGCTTTAATGTGACTTTCATCTCATTACTGGTTTCCTCTTCATCTCTCTCTCTCTCTTCTAATTGTGCTAAAGTCCACTTCTGTTCTGTCCCTTTTTGTGCACACTTTATGTTCCTAGTGCAGAATTGAAGGGATGACCAAAGCCAGGTAAACGCAACCTTTTTAATGCATCTTTCGCAACCTTTCCCAACTTTGCCTGCTTGCCTGTGTGTCTCAAGTCCTTTCATCAGTCTGCACTGTGTTTCAATACATATTCTGCAACTTTCTCATTCATCTCCATGTTTTTGCATTCTAAATTGCACGAAAAACTTGTGATAAGGTTTTCGTGGAAGGAATGAGGGCACGATGCAAACATGTACTGGTTGGTCTTTTTTATTAACATAATTGTCGTATAGACAATTACCCTCCCGCTCTCCTCGGGTTTCAAACGCACTACATTGTTGTGTCAGCAGATGGCGCCAACCGCAGTACGTCATATGTCCGTGCTGCTGTTGGCGCCTTCTCTGCTGGCACAAAGAAGTAGTGCATTGGGTCAATTTGACCCGGAGGACAGCAGGAGGGTTAAATAATTGTGCTGTTTGCTCATTGACAACATGATGTCGTTGATTGTGTCTTCACAGATGGACACACAGTGAAGAGAATAGTTCCCCCTCGTCCCCTGTCCCTTTGTGAAGAGGCCAGCAAAAGACTTCTCATTCGCCCTATCTCGTCTCTGTCATTAAACCACCAACCAGCTCCCCCAGCACACACATGCTCAGCCATAACCATCGACTCTACATTGCTCTCCTCATGGAATGGGCTCCCGAACAGTCTTGTCAGCCCAACACATCCTGCCCACCAAGTACAAGATTCCACAAGCGTCCCATCCCAGCACATGCTAGATCCCTGGGTCCACAGTGGCATGCCATTGTCCATGGAGAACAATCCCAAACCAAGTAATGCGCTGGGAACGCATGTGGACAGGGAGACGTATGAAGGAGAGGTCCAACCAAACCACAAAGTGGATCCTCCTGTTTCTTCTGCTGCTACCATCCACCGTGTAGCCTCTGCCACTTACCCAGCCTCAGCTAGGAGAGACCTCAGTGGCTTTCCCTCACACACGCTAGTAGGAAAGGCTACAAGTGAGGACCGTGCGCAGGCATCCAGGGGCTTGGTCCCGGAGAGGTCCACGGACACGACTGCCAACGAGCGCCTGTGGAGCGCACTGGCTCCAGGGAGCTACAGAGACAGTATGTCCTCTTCCTCTAGCATCTCCTCCAGCGACACGGTCATCAACCTGGTCAGGCAGAGCAACAGCAGCCTGCCATGGGTCGCCCGGCAACAGGCAGCCCCGGTGTCTTATGGGACACCAGTTGTGAGCAAGAGCAAGTCCAACCCCAATCTCCACCAGAGAGAAGGTCCAAACAGCGATCTGCAAATGGGAACCCTTGGCACCATCACAGACACTCCCAGCACGTTGACCCACAGGAGACACGCCTGGAGTCGGCTTTACATGGAGGGGCTAAAGCAGGCCTCACGTCCAGCTACACCTGCCATGTCCAAGAGCCTGGGTGACCTCACCTCGGAGGACATTGCCTGCAACTTCGACAGCAAATACCGAAGCATCAGCCGGAGCTTCATCATCCGGCCCACCAGGGAGCAGGTTCTTAAGGGTAGGCTGCAGAAGAGAGCCGGGCCGCCCGGCGACTTGACCGAGCAGCTCCGGAGACTCACGGACATCGAGCCCTTGACAGCCAGCGACGTTTCCCCTGAAATCAAGCAAGCAGAGTTTCAGGAGGATGCTGTAGAAGAGCCCCTGGTGAGGAGGACCTCCTCACGAAGCCAAAGCAGGGTACGCTACATCGCCAACAGGGCCAAGCAAGCTCAGGAAAGGCGGAGGCTACAGGGTCTAGTCCTGGCCAGGCATGCAGGTGTGGCTAGCCCTATCGAGGAGCGAGGGAACCCAGAAGGGGCGTGTTGCGTGGCCCACAGCCCCTGCACAAACCTAGACCTGCTGTGTCAGCTCGTCCCCCTCAATCTTCCCTATTCCTCTCCGGACCCAGACAACAACGAAGTATTTTTCATGCTCAAGCTTTAAACTGTTACCATGGACAATGAGAAAGCTGGTTTTGAATACATGCAGCTTCTCACAAGCTGTCATTTCTCTTTAGAAAATACACTATTTATAGACTGTCAGAAAGTTAACTGCTTTGGTTAAACTTTAATGAGAACTTAATGATGCTCTACTTATTATTAATGAATATCTACTTATTTTTAACCAAGTCAGTGTCATAAACACATTTATTTTAAATGAATGAGAAAAAACAGGGCATGTTAGGTCCCATGTGGACATTTTATAGGGATTATATTTTATTTTATTTTTTTATTTTTTTGGTGGTGGTGAACATTAAATCACCTTAGCTCTGGTTTCAGCAAATATTCACTAAATGCAATTGTAATGAAATGTAATCATGTGGCATTTAATTGTTTCATAATATTTGATCTGATTACTCTCTGACTGACTGACTGTTAACACCAGTAATTGGAATATGTGCTATTGTAGCAATATGTTTTATGAGTTTATTGTATTAAACATGGAGTTTGTTGCTAAAAGCACAAGCTTGACTCATTGCTTTGTTGTAAATGTACTGAGAGAAAATGTTTTAATTTTTAGCACTCAATGTGCTAGAATTTGACCAAGAAACATTTTTAGCAATGTGGCATGTACAAAATTATTGTTAGTAAAGTCAACCCTGCTAGGCTTTAGACCATTTAAGTTTACTGCATGTCTTTTTTTGCACTGTAATATTTAATACAAGGCTCAAGGCTATTTTTTCAAAAACAAATGTTTTATATGAAGACACATCCTTACAGATTTTTTAAATGTGGGTCACAAAATCATCATGTCTAAATCATGTTCCAACTGGTCTGTACCATTAAAAATGGTAATAACATGTTTGCATGTGTATTTGTAGAACTACTATATTGCTTGTGCTACCATGCCAGTACTTGTGCCAGTACATTTTAAACAAAATGTTTAATTCAAACTATGTATAAGTGTTACCTAAATAAACCTCAAATGAATAGATAAACAATATCACATTGTATTTATTTGATTTAATCTGTCCACATTTGCCTCACTACTGAATCATTAACAAATGGGCTTCCAGTAAAAATAAGCCTTACATGAGTTGACATGTGAAAGATCTTGGATAGACTGCTCTAATTATGGACTCTGCTTGATGCTATGTTTACCCGTCATTACCTCTCTCAGCATTCTGGCACAGCTCTTAAGAACCCCTGCAGCATCCCAGAATGTTCCAGAACAAAGAATTTCCTTTGCCTGCACTACGACATGCTATTTACTTTGTTGATGAAATTGAAAGTGATGTTGCTGAGATCCCTTCTACTTTTTTTTTTAAGCTTAAAGTTGTCTTATTTGTAAGATTGTTTGCATTATTCAAAAACCAGACATAACTGTGTCTAACTCATCTTTTAAACCAATATGCTTTTTGTGTTTCTTTACATGTCAATCAGAGGCTTGGCCATTGCAAAGTATCTGGTTTCCAAGGAGATGGCCACGTCTGGCGAACTGTCACTAACCGCCAAGTTTGTTTCTCAACTCTTAGAGATTTGTGAAGTGTGACATTCTCATTTTAGTGCCACAGACTCTGTTCCTGCTGTCACGCAACCACAAAAGATGGCTTCATTAGAATTCTGAAGGAGGCTCTGTTTTAAAGTTGTATTTATCAGGACAATTTAGCAGTTTGGAACTATAGCCAAGGTCTTGAGCCCTGTGGAGTTGAAAGAATGTTTTTGTGAATGCCATCCCCCACCCAATTAACCCTCGTAATGTACTCCGGGTCAGAATGACCCAAATCACTAGCTCTTGTGGCAGATAGAAGGGGCTAAACCTAATTTTACAGCTTACACACACATATTATGTGCACTGCTGGCACAACAAGTGTCATGGTCTGGCTTCGCCCTGGCCTGTCTTGTCTTGTGTTTGTCTTTGTTTGCTTGTTGTCTACTGTCAACCCA
>JAODUG010057086.1:0-14862 GCA_027564795.1 Aphredoderus sayanus
AGTTCTTAGAGGTGGACAGGTTAGACACATCTGCATACAGTATGTACAGTACTTTTATGCCTATGCCTTCTCATAAGGATTAGCTCTTAAGACTCAAGCCGTGGCCCGTGGTGTGTATGTTCTTTCACATGACCTCAGCTTTAACCCTCCCGCTGTCCTATGGGTCAATATGACCCGGTGCACTCGCCGGTAGCTGGCGCCAACCATAACACGGACATGACATTCCACAGTTGGCTCCCTCTGCTGGTAGTCTGCTGAAATGCCTTAGGACAGCGGGAGGGTTAATGCTGAAGTTAGTCTTGCAGGAATGAGCATTAAGGAAGCTATAATATACTGTAGCTTCATATTAAGGGCCAAGCTATGCTACCTTAGGTCATCTGTCTGGCAGTATAGATGCCAACCTGTGGCTGAAACAGCTCTTTGATTTGAACTGAGACACACTAAATTTAAATTCTTTAATTGTGACACCAGGATGTTGCACTAATTTTCCTTATCTGTGTCTCAAAGATACTAGAATATTTAGCTGTAGAAACATTTAAATCGCTTTACATTTTAATTGTCACTAACTATGAAATTTTCTATATAAAGCTGCCTTGCCTTGTTGCTATATTTAAATACATGATATTCTAATAGGTGGAACGTAATCAAATTAGCATGATTCTGGTAATGTTGTAATAAGGAAATGGCACCAGTGATTTGTTCACACTAAAGGGGTTTGGAAGATGAGATGCAAATTGTTAACCAAGTTACCACCAAGAGATCCTTGACACAGCAGAATAACATAACACAATGTGTTTCAGGACCCTAAGAGCTCAAATGAAAACCTAAGTTGAACCCCCTAATACACAGGAACCATACTCTGGTTGCCAAACAAGGGATTTGTTCCAAACCATTTAACTAATGTCTACCACACCAGAATAGATTTGCTCTTCATTTGGTGTAGTAACAATAATTGATTTAATTCCCAGTAATATATTACATTACAATTAGACTAGAAACACTGAAACTGACCGTAGATGATCTCAATTCTTCACGGCCTTTTCCAAATATAGTAATTTGTGATAGCTACAGTACTAGTGGTAAATCTAATTGCATCTGTGTGTAGTAACCATTTACTGTTGAAGAAAACTGCATAAATTGCTAATATTTTTTATCAAACTTATGGCCATCAATTCCATTAATTTGATCACACTACCATTTCCACAAGTTTACACTTTTTTTTTCTTTTTTTTTTTTGTGTGGTAATGGTAAGTTACTTGTGCATAATATTAGTTTTATTTAGTATTCAACTGATAACTAGTCCTGGTTCACCCATGTACAAAACTTAATTTGGATCTTTTAAATATACTATTGCATACTATTAACCTATTTAATGTGGTGGGGGGGCATTAGCTGGTTTGAATTTTGAAATTTGAGACTGATTAACAAACTTTTTTTTTATTTTTTATTGTTGTTGAATGTAGGTATATGCATGTACACTTGTATCCATTGTATATTTTTACTAAGGTGACCTTTAAACCCTATAATGTACTAATAAATAGTAATGAACTTAATCATTCTTCTTGGAATGTGTCTAGATGAGGTTGAAGATTGATACTGGTCATATTGTTTTAAATCCTCTTAAACATTAGCTTTACTAGATTCACAAGAAGGCAACTAATTTTTGTATTAGTTTCATGATTCAATTTATCATCTTGAGACTTAAAATAAGGTCATTCTGAAGGGATCTGCACAACACACACTGTTCTACAAATTTTTTAAAGGTCCCTTTTCTTATCAGTAGTTTTTCCAGTTGTCTGGTAATTGTTTTTCAAGATATTTGGTCAGTTTTTTGTTTAGTCCACCCTACATTGAAATCTAACATGTCATTAAGTTAAATGTCCTTTTTCACTGAAAAAGTATTCAGATTAACCCATTGCTGACAAAATTACGGAGTGTCTCTTTAAATGGAATGTTAAGATCAATGGGAGAGAAGTATCCACAATGGCAGTACATTACATAAATAAAGTAATTATACGGGACCTTTTAAACCCTCATGATGTCCTTTGGGTCAAAATGGCCCAAATCACTAGCTCTTTGTGGCAGATAGAAGACACTAAACCTAATTCTGCAGCTTACACAGACATATGATGTGCACTGCTGGCACAGCAAGATGTGTGTTTGAAACCTAAGGACAACGGGTTTAAAAGGCACAAAAAAATCGACATAAAGAATTAATAAATACACACAGCAATGACAATTAAGAAAACACACAAAATCATGTGCAATCAGATGGCGCCCTCTGGTGGCATAATTCAATCAAATTAAGGACATCATGAGGGTTAAAGTAACTCTATGACTTTTCTGCCATTCCGGGATCAAAACAAATGCTTTGGCCACACAAGCATTTGCGTGCACGTTTTTATTTTGTGTTTGTTTTTGTTTTTCTGCTATGAAACAAATAACTTGAGCTTGGATTACAACACACAGTGTGAGTGTGTGATGGCATTCTCTGCTCAGGACGCAATTGCATACCCCACTATGCTGGGGTACTGTGCGTACCCCCACAAATATTTTCTATGTAAATATTACATAGAAAATATTAGTTTGCTGCTATATTAATGTTTACATGATCATATTATAGGTATAATAATATCTGTCCACCGCCAGTCAGAAAAGTAGGTTTTTGTTAAACACCTGAAAGTATAATTGTTTAAATGTTCTCACTGTTTAAATGTGCTCATGTAAAGTTTCCCAAAGTGAGCTGTATGATGGATTGTGTTTGTCTTTTCTTCCCCCTAGACCCCGATAGTGGAGAAGATCAGGACGATAGCTCAGAGAGTGTACGGGGCCGAGGACATCGAGCTGTCCCCCGAGGCCAAAGCTAAGATCGATTACTACAGCCAACAGGTGGAGTCATCACCCCTATAACCATCCTGTGATGAACATTCAAGCCTGTCTTTCTCATGCTCTTTCTCATGCTCTCTGTGGTGTGTCTGTTTCACACACACACACACAATCACTGAGGTTTCCCCTGTGTTTCTTTACTCAGGGTTATGGCACACTGCCCATCTGCATGGCTAAGACTCACCTGTCCCTGTCTCACATGCCTGACAAGAAGGGTGCGCCCACAGGATTCACCCTGCCAATCAGGGATGTGCGCGCCAGCGTGGGGGCTGGCTTCATCTACCCGCTAGTGGGAACGGTACGTTGTCTGCAGCAGGGGAGTGCAGTCTTTTGACGCTCACCCGCTGATACGTTTTTGAAAGGGCAGAAAATATAAACACAATGCAAAGCTAGTCAAGCTCCTTTTTGGTGGCGTGTCAAATAAATGTATGGAAAATGTAGGTGTTAGTGTGTGCATGTAAGCAAACAAGAACATATGCATCTTCTGTAATTAATTGATTTTTCAGAAGTTAAACTTGATTTGCATGTTTCCTTCCATCATCAAATAATTGTGATACATTAGTATGCAATAGCTCTAATCAATTTTTGCAAACAAAAGTATTTACTTGGGCTCTTGTGAACTCCAATTCTAGGGGACTTTATGTTGTACAGTTAGTGGTCCTGTCCTAACTGTTTGGCCTGAGGTCTAAAATGTTTAAGATTCTACCAGGAGCCTGGAAAAGTGTTTATTATAAATAAAACGTTCCCACCCCGTGTGAAGCACCCCTTATGTTTGGTGTGCATGCGTCATCTGAATAGGTTAGTATGTATTACAGAGGCACACTTCTATTAGTAGCTGTCTGTCTGTTTGGATATGGGAGCTCCCTGTACATGTGTGGTTAATGTAAACTTAAGAGTGCCTGGTGTCTTGTGTTTCACCTTGTCAACATGTTAGTGTTGTAGTTCCACATTGGCTGTCTCTTTAAGCGTACAGTACATACGCATGTCCAGTTCCAGTAATTGCCATTACTGCAGTTCCAGTAATTGTCATTACTGAAAATGTTCCAAAGTAATATGTTTATGATTGTGTGGGACAGAATATGAATGCATTTACTGTACATGTTGGATGTGTTTTTTCTGAGGAATTTTCTGGACCCCACACACTTTTGCACTTTTGAATAAGGTTATGTAACAGCTAGCAGCATTTACTGTAGACACTGATACTGAAGTGAACTGTTTTCATAACATAGAAAACATGATTTAATTAAATACGTTATTTAAAAGGTAGTACAACCAAACCTGGGTGACATTTAATGGATATACAGGAAGAAATTACTACTACACCTTATGATTTTTGTATTTTGTTTTTATCTTGTTAAGTTTACTTATCAATTTCGGCACCTGGAGTAACTGTGAAGTCTTTCATCTTATGCATGTCGTGCCGTGTGTGTGTGTGTGTGTGTGTCCCTGTATCATTGTGACTGGTATGTCTGTGGCTGGTATCTGTGTCTTGGGCCCAGTTCCCTTGTCTTTCCTGTTAACTGTAGTGGTGAGCTGTATGCTGGGCTGGGCTGGGCAGGAAGGAAGCAGCTTCCGGAGAGCGCTCGTCTCCTGCGGTTTCAGCATCGTGCCCTGAGGGCCACGCTGTGATAGGTTGGGGGCTGAGGCGTCAAACACCGGGCATGCTGGGTAGGGATGGTGTTCCTTCCAGTCGCCCAGACCAGCCCTGCCTTTGATCTAACGGGGCACGCCGATGACCCCTGAACTGTGACCCCTGACTGTGGGGGGGGGCAACGCATCTCCTGGTGCTGCTTTGAACTCCCTACAGCTTGGCCCTCGATTTCTATTTACTGGTTTGGTGACGCTGTTGTTTGGTTTGTTTTGGTCTGGCAGCGGGGTCACTGTGACTGGGAGAATGGGAGGAGAGATTCTCCCAGCCCAAGCTGAGGGCTTAGGGGCCTGGAGGAGGGAGGAGCTGGAATGTCTAGCAGAGGGGGTTTGAGGGTCTATGCAGGGTGAGGAATCAGGAAAGGGCTGATGTCATTCTCCAGATATGCAAGGGAGGGATCACAGTGAAAACAATAGGTCCCTGTAGAATTCACGTCCCGCTAGAACTGCCTGCACCGCAGCACTAAACCCAGAATAGATCACATTTATAGAACCTCTCGACGATATATCCTTTTACAGAGCTTGGCTGAGGTATCTGAAGCTAATACCTTTTATTTATCTTACTTATGTTGTTTGACTGTCCATGTTGATGTGTTGATGCTATTGGTGGAGAGGCACCTGTTGTCTTTGGTGGTATAGTACAAACAATCATTCCGTTCAAATATAATTAGTAGAAATAATACTCCAAATCATCATTTGGACATGTTAAACTTTCCAAGATGAGAATGTAATTTGATTTACTGTACAATCAATACTTCTGGGATTTTGTATAATTATAATGTGGCTTTTTTTTTCTTTTCTTTTTCTTTTTTTTTACATGACAAATTAAAAATATGAAGATGACAAACTCTAGTGTCACCATAATAATCCTGCAAGTAGATTATCTGGGTTTGAATGCTTTTCTTTTACAGTAGAAGGTTGATGTTTTTCATTCCAAACTCCCTTGTCGTGTGGGTGAAAGATTTAAATTGATAGAAGTCCTGCTTCATTGTCTCTTTTAAAGTTTTCTTCTGACAGTGGCATGTTGTTTGTGGAATAACTTGGGGAATTTCTTTGGAAGAATCGAGATTCTATCTTCAGCTATTGAGTGTTCTGTGGTCTGCGTGTTCAAGCATGTTCTCAAGCTTCAGACTTAGGGGTGGAAGGGATGGAAAACATCACATCTATTGTAGCTGTCTGAACAGTGACCCTTAACATTTTTATTCTAATACTGAAATATACAGTACCCATTTTTAGTCAATAAAACAATGTATCCAGTTTGTTATATTCAAGTAGCGTTCTGTTCTGGTGATGTTTTATAAAACAAAAGCTTTTCCTGAGAAATTATTTGGATATTCCACTTAACTCTGGCATCATGCTGTTGGTACATTTAATGATGATAGCAAAGCCATGTTAACACTTGGATAATTGAGTGATCTCATGTTCAAGACCACAGAGAATGATGTCATTTTCACTAATGTCATTATTGTTAATGCAGTCTAATCAAAAACACTGCATTGCCCAAGTATATTTTTTCTCATTGGCACATCCTGTAAATAAAATATAAATATGTTCATATTATGAGAAACATTCACTTTCATTATCATCCCAACTAAATCACCATTCATCTTCCAGGCGATTATATAGCCTTGTTAGCCAGTCCCCCTCATTTAGTCCACGCATTTATTGGCAGAACTACTTCCTCAGACAGGAAATTAGCTGGTCACTTCCTGCTGTCTCACAAGCATTCTTCTTCACTAATGGGCCCATAAACCCGGGCTTTAGATCGGAGCGAGGGAAGCATGCAAAAAATCTTGTGCTTCATTGAGTCAGATCATTCCATTTTCACCGCAGATGTGACAAACCAGCTGGACTCTAGGAGAGGAAACACTTTCATGAGTCAGTGTAGCCTAATTAGCTTTACCGTACAGAGCATTGCCTTTCTACCTGACTCATGCTGTGGCCAGTAATGTCCAGGATAAATCTGATTTCCAATAGAAGTTACCAAATTTGTCTATACTTTTTAAGTTAACAAAATTCTGTTGTGTTTAGGCTGTTTTGGTTATTTTTTATGGCAAAAGAAGACCGGTACTTGTCATTGTGTGCTGGGACGTCATTACATTATGCTGTACATGCTACCCTGGTCACTGGAACCCCCCCAGTCCATCTGGGCGTGCTTATTCCTGTACAGGCTTGTTTACTGTACGCGTGACTCTGTTCACATGCTATGCACCTTCAAGTCCCAAATCTCATTAGGACAGAATTCCTTCGTCAGTTGATTTTTATTTGCTCTATATCTATGGACAATCTCGTGTTTTCCCCCATTTAAAGTCTGTTATCGACTAGAGTCCCCAACTGAACTCTCTCACGTGTGGCGTGCACACACATATGCAGATTGACAAAGCTCTAGAGCAGCTGTACTAATGGTGTTCTTATTAACTAATGGAGGCCAAATAACTAAGACCCATAATGTTGTTATTGTGTGGTGTATGTTCTGTATATGTACAGCGAATGACCCAGTGCCTTCTCTGCAGGCCTCTAATCCATGCCTTTGGCTCAGACCTATGGAGTAGGCTTTTGTTGTGACGATGGCAAGAACAGAGAAGCCATTCACTTGAGGCTGTATCCATTGCTGTTTTAAAGTAGAGGTTGTCATGACTGAGAATTCAGATTTCTTTAATGGTATCTGTCCACCAAAAAGCTAAATGAGTGTGGATTATAGTCATTTAAGGCACAGGAGAGGGAGGTTCCATTCAGCGTAATTGACTAGTTTGATACGGAGTCTAGACAGCATACTGTCGTCCTACAACAGCTGTGTTGTGGTTAATAGGTGGTTAGACTTGGAGATCCTACCTTGTCATTGGCCATTTATAGGTTTAGGCATGTACGGTAGTCTCTATTCGGTAGCTACTGTAGCTAATGTGTCAGCGGAGTACAGCCACAACAGAATGCTAATGCAAAGCACGTGGCTAACACACACCTTTTAATTTAGCTGGCTCATTCCTAGTGTTTGTTTTGTTTTTGTGTTTTCTCGTCAAAAGCATTGTATAGTACTGTAACATATCTTGTCTGTCTTCTGTGTATTTAGAATGTTTTTTCGCATTTGTTTTGTTCACACAAACATTTGTGGCTTAAAAACTCATCAACCTGCTTGTGCCCTTCTCATGCTTACACATACGGCACACATTCTCACCCTCCTTCCCTTGTTCCTCTCAGATGAGTACCATGCCTGGTCTGCCCACTAGACCCTGCTTCTACGACATTGACCTCGACCCTGTTACAGAGGAGATCACTGGGCTGTTCTGAGTATCCTCAGAAGGTAAGTGCTTACAGTGTCTCTGGTAACGTGGAGAGTGTACACACTGGCATAGTTGTTCTGTCTCCACATTAGCATGTCTATGATAATAAATAATCTGAACTATAATTTACAGTGTATTGCTTCTTTCTGTAAACACATACCTTCATGCACCTGCTTATTGTCTTTTTTCAGGTTTGCTGCACTGGTCCCAGGCTCTTCAGTTAACAGGACTGTGATCTATGCATCTATTCCTGTGCTTCCCATAGGGAAGCCCCACCTTGTTCATTAACATTGATAGCGGTAAAACAGCAATTACAGGTACAATTTTAATTTAAGTTTGCCATATTTGCACATTTATAAAAAAAGATAGAGCCCTTTCTCTAACATATTCATGATGTTCTTGTTTTCAGTGTACAGAAATCAATTTTGATAATTGTATTTGATAGTTCTGTTTGTGACCAAACACATTTACTGTTGTTTGTTCTGATAAAAAAACATTTTTATATGAAACTTTTAAATAGGTGCAGCTCATGTATTTATAAACCAAAATGCTGTTGTATGCACAAACCGCTAAAACCTCCTTTGTGCCTTCTGATTGTTGAAGATGCTTCACTGCTTATGTTATCTGTTTCACATTCTCTAGGACTAGAATGCTTAAACTGTTTACATTTGTAATGTCTTTGCCAATTGTTTCAATCTTGAGATATTGAGTTTTCTTTTTACTTACTTTTTATAAGGACCTATTTTGTTCCTGCAGGCTGCTGTGGTATTTTTTTGTGTTTACTCATAGCTTTTCCCTGTACTACCTTTTTATGTAGCCATGTGAAGGCTGTCTGGGTGAACTACATAGAAATCTCCTCAATTACATGTTTTACTTGTACTTGAAGAGGTTTCTATGTTCACTATGCACTGAATTACCAGAATACGTTTCATTAGTGTTTATGTGGTAAAGTTATATACTTGCATCTAAAAACAAGGTTTTACATATACATTTATTTTATATCCAGACTGGTTTACTTTAAGTTTAGTTAAATACCTCCTAATCTGTTTTTAACAACTGACTTTACAGTACATATGTACAGTTTTAAGTGAATTATACAGTAACGCATTCTTGTTCCTTGTGAATCAAAACTCTATGCTTCAAAATAAACAGTTTCATTAACTCCAAAAAGAGTGTCTCTTTATTTTCAGACCCAGCTGGTGACTGGAGGGCCAGTCCATCTGCTGTTTGGACAAACGCACTATTCTTCCTGTTGTCTGTTGGAGTCTCTTGAGTAAAGCCAAACAGAGCTGTGACTGAAAACAAGTTGTTTCAGAAAAACTGCAAATCATTCAGCCAACAATTAAAAGCAAGTTCATCTGGAATAATTACATTAGAATTATCACTCTTTGTTCTACACCTCATAGAGAAGTGCATACTGAAGTGTTTAACTCATCCTATGTCTTTCATTCTCCCATGGGCTGGACACCCCATTGTTTTAGCAACTGTTTTTAAGTGATCCTACATACATGTGTATACTATGTTCCTGTCAAAGCTGGTAATGCACACCTGCCAAGTTGTTGTTCACTTCCTTTACCATGCATGTACGAAGTCTATTTTGCATGTATGTAGCTTATGCCTGAATGTACTCATTTATACAGGGCCCTTTAATAACATATTGTGTTGTGTACTGGAGGGGAAGGTGACTTGTGAAGGTCTGGTGTCATTGTTGGTATGCATGGAGGAAAAGACACCTGTACGTTGTCCACTTCTTGATGCTTTCTTAGCATAGCTTCTTAGCTTAGCTCTTCACATCTTTAGAATTACCATTTAGCTTGGCTTATTTCAGTACCAAGGACAGGTCCTCCATAATAGTACTATTTAGTATACTAATATGTGTCATAGTGCCAACTATGCACTACAGTTAATTGTGAATGGTGTATTTTAACTTTATAATATTTACATGTGTGCTGCTAGCAATAATTTGACAAGAGCGTCTATATGGCTGCCTACGTGGGCCATTAATCTCATGAGCACCCGCACCAAACACAGTCCCCTCAGGACCAGGCAGCACACATTTGTTTGTTCCCCCCGTCTGGGTCTGAAACATGCTATGGAAACATGTCAGGAATTCACCCAATTTTCCCACTGCCATTTAAAAAGAAAGAGGAAAAAAAGAGTTGGATGTCTGCCCAGTGATATTCAGTACAAATGTTTCTGTTCAAATAGATACACATGGGCCACCCAGGCTGGGAGTAGAACCATTCTGCCAGATATGTAACCACGCTTATCTTTGTTATAATTCTTAGAAAGGGTCATACTGACAGCAACAATGCACAAATACAGTATGACACTGAATAGTTAACCCCTTCAATGCTGAATTTGAGGGGCTGTGTTTTGTTTTAAGATAGCCAATAATGAAATAATCAATATTATTTAAATACTGGAATCAAAGTTATGTTTCTATTAGACTGCATTTGTATGAGTTTGTCCATCTGTGTATATGTGCTCAGCTTTTTTATGCCTTTAATGTCTGCATAAGTTGGTGTTTTTGTAGACTTCAAAATGTCCATTAATGAGAATGCTAAACTGATGACCAAACTGATTTACTATGACAGATGCTGGCTTTTGGACCTGGCCCTCATATCAGTTCGGCTGGTCCTTTTCCTCGATGGCTTGAATATAACTGGTTGTTTTTCCTAAACCAATGCCTACAGTATTTACAGTGGTGACTTCTCAGGCCACAAGCACATTTCCACTGTGGCACTGCACCTCAAATTATATGAAATCAACATCAGCACAGGGTTCAAGAGTTTCAAGAAGCACTTTAACCACTGCACCATTTTAAGGCACATGGTGTTAGCCTATAACAAAATGTAAAAGCAAAAAATGAACAAATAGGCTACAAATAACTTCCATCCTGTACACAGCCACATAAACAGCAGTTTTACTCAAACGAGTACGGGTTTACATGTCAAAAGCGCTGTTACACAGCCTTATAGACCTTCAAAAAACCGGTGATTGGATCACTTGGGTCACTAAAACAATTGTGACCATGGAAGTCTTACTCATTGGACTAGTTTGTTTGAATAACGGTATGATATGCAATCGCTGATGAAGGCCTACTTGTTCTTTGTTAATTGTTGCAGCATTTTATTTTGTATTTAAGGGAACAAGGTTCTCTACTGCTCAATTAAATGGTTATGAATGTAATGTTACATTATAGCCTATGTTAGACTACAGTCACTGACAGTAAATGAGTGACTGGAAACACAGCATAAGATTTAACTACACTAAATATGAGTATGCATGAGCCATTATTACTAGCCTATAGGTAGACTTAATACGTTTTTAATAAGTATTTAATCCAATTAGCACAATAAAAATATCCACACTGTCTTGGATAGCTACAGGTAATAGGCTACAATTTAAATTGGTTCATAACACTTTCAAGACATTTTCGAACAGGTGCCTATTGTCGCACTAGCCTAGTCTGTTTGAAAGGAATTTTCTCCTCGATCCCCTTATTACACAACACATAAGTCATAAGGTCTCCAAATGGTAAAAACAATGTGTTTTAATCTTCAAAATGGTTTATTGCATTGTGTGTTAGCGGTTTGGTTTGCTTTTAGCTGTGGAACCACAGTCTGGTGTAGCGTACTTGGCCTTGAATGGTCGAGTCTATATTTTGTGGATTCTAAAGTTTCCAAAGAAATTGCACAAGGATAAAATTAACATTGCCTCTCCTAACCATGAGTTCATATTTTCTACAATAATACCAAAGTCCTTATAGTGTAATAATGTCTGATAATACCTTCTTCTACAGGCTATAAAGTGCACGACAGGCTCCAACATTTAGAATAAATTGTAAGTCTAAGTTCATTCTAAGAAATAGTCTCACTTCAACGTCATACCACCCCAGCTTAAGCTGTAAAGCATTGACTGCAAAATAAATTACAAATATGTAAACATGTGGTGGATGGAGGCCTTGCTACTTCCAAACTGCTGTCCCTGACATTTAGATTCTGGCTATATCTTTATCAAAGACGCTGCTTCTATCAGTTTCCAGGACAAATTTAGTTTATGTGTACAATATGAACAATGGTGGTACTTGCGAACCATTTCCGTACTCCACACTCTCTCCTCCATCACAGAAAACGCACTGTGCGTCTTCCGTGATGCAGCAAGGCGTGCCAGCTAGACGCAGCTGGCGGTCCATGTGATATTGTAGGGAGGAGGGGGTCCTAAAAGTGTTTCACAGCACTCTCACACACTTCATCACTTCAGAATCAGCCTGCACCGGAGCACGTACGTGGCAACATTTTTACACGTGTCGTACTAAACAAAGTTAAAACAATACATCGTTTTACTTTGGCCATTATAGACTAAAAGGTGCCAAAGATAAGACCAAGTCACGTTTTCGCCATGGGTGCAGAGACCTCTATGCAACGGGACGAGAAGAGCAAGGAGGATGTGTCAGCTGAGGATTTGAGTGCGGAGGTGAACGCGGTTGAGGAGGGCGGCAACGTCGTCGATGCAAAGGTAGACTAAATATATCGCTGTTTTACCAATACCGTCCGTACGGTTCAGTAGGCAACGGGTATTGATCCTATGTCGCCGTTCGCGTGTTTACAAACAACTTTACGGTGGTTTTACGAATTCACCTGACCTCCATGTATCTTGCATTGTTTTTGGGTTTTTTTGCGCATCAGTTATTCTGACGCTAGACCGCAGCGCAGAGTGGCGAAGTGCATCCACTTCGAGCTTGTTTTTGCTGAGTAATAGGAGCTGGTGTATGCAGCAAGATGAAGCGCTCAGTCCCGCAGTAATAAAATGCCCGTTGGAGATTCATAACCAAGTAGATTATCTGGGCTAGTGTAGAAGACATGCTGAAAAGCCTGAAATTGGCTAGGGTTAAACTTAAACATGACTCACTGCAATACGGATGATAATGATAATAAGATAAGATTACATATCAATATAGGCACTTCATCACTATAGTCTACATTACAATTTAGTGCATCATAGTGCACTTTCACTTTTACGTTACAGGTTCATTATTTACCTTCAAAGTAAATTGTAGGCCTTTCTGTAGACCCAGAAAGGCCTACAATTATGGGGTATGGGGTATTATGTACCCCATACTATCTAACTCTAAATTGGATAAGGGGGTGGTCCAAATAATAAATGCTGTAAAACCACGAAAGAGATTCAACACCATCTGAACAAATTAGAGGACTTGTGTGTGCTGTATCTGGTATGAATGTGGTGTGTAATATGTTATACCTCTATGTTAACATAAAAATATGTTAATTGTCATGCCCAACTTGCTGTGTGGGTTATTGGAAGAATGTGGGTGTGTCCTCTGTTTTTATGTTTGTACCAAATGTTGAAATGCATCTGCAAGGATTCTTTTTTCCATGTAAATTATTAATGGAAAGGAACCTATAAAATCCTTAAGCTTCTTGTATGGGTGGTGGGGGGTGGCATGGTTTATTCCCTCCATGTGAATTGCTGGGGACGTGTGAATGAATATTTGAAAAGGTCTTACTAATGACTATGCACATCTACCCACCTGCTGTTTTTCATGCTTCTTATTGACTTTTTGTTTGTATAATTGGGAAGGTCAAAGGTCATATTTTCCCCTTTCTAAAAGGCCATCAGAAAGCTAGACACCTTCAGGGTGAAGGTGAAACGACACCTCTTATTGAGCGGTTTGCCAGTTCTGATTATGTTTCGCTCTGTTGTTCTGCTCATGCTGTCACATACCCTAACATTGCTGTTTAGCTGCTGAATAGAGCTGGCAACCCATGTGGATGTTTGGATAAGCTTTGTATACAGTATGTGAGCTGTTATCATCATTATGTCTGTGGCGACAACTGTAGTCAAATTGTGACAGATAGAGGAATGTTCCAAAGCACTCACCCGCTTTGATGAGCGAGTGTGTTGTATTGTGCCCCGCAGGAGATAAACAGCATGTTGAGAAGGTGGTCCCTACTGTATGTATCAGGTTCGTCTTCACAATGCCTGCACTGTCCTCTGTTGCTACTAGGTTTATAGCAACATAACAACTATCTGTGATTTCAAAAACATCTTGCTTCAGTTATTTGACTTGGTTTGAAAAAGACCACTATGCCAAGCCACCAAATGTCAAATCAGGTTCATTTATATAGCCCACTGAATACAGTGAAATCCTCTAAATCACATCTCCTCTGGTATCATCTAAAGTATTTGGAGGTCTCACTTGAGTTGAGTTTATGTCTAAACACTAACCAGCATCAAGTATTAGCAAAGTATGTTTTATATTATGGCTGTCATGGTTAGATTTACATAGATATGCATGGTGAGCAACTTTGATACCTTTTGCCTTGGGTTATTTGTCTGAAACCAAGCATGGCTGCCCTGCCATGCCCCAAAGCAAACCCAACTCTTTTTAGTGGTTTATGTATTTTGATTGCTTAACATGTCTTGTGTCCTATGTCCAATTGAAACCTTCTCTGTTACTGTAAATATAGAGTCCCAAGACAATATGGCCAGAGACAGCTTTATTGAAATTGTGTTTAATTTTAACCTGTTGAAAATAATCATATTTTGTAAGAATTAACAATGGTAATGTACCAACTTATTTTGGAAATCATTTATTAGGGGTAAAGCATAGCCTTATACCTTTCAATAATACTCAATGTAACGTAATGTTTAGACGTATACGCAGGTTCAATGCTAAAAATGCATTTAATGGCAGAAGCTAACATTACTACAGCATCACCTGCAGTCAGTGTACTTCATGGAAACAGCAGGTGCGTCTCATATTAATTCCCCTCAGCCCTCAAACAGGCCTGTGCTCTTAAATGGAGCCAGAGCCCTCCAGCACAATGCCAGACTAATAAACATCCACCCCCACTCTTCTGAGGAATCTTACCAGTGGTTCATTCCACCCTACGAACACCCCTCCCTCCAACACCGACCCCCCACCCACCCACACACACACACACACACAATCCCACCCCCCACCCCCAAGCCACTGCCCCAGAACTAGGTCAGCCTGACGCCATGTCCTCCTTCAAAACATGCC
>JAODUG010057097.1:0-11111 GCA_027564795.1 Aphredoderus sayanus
TATATATTTATTAAGGCTTACAGTTACATTATAATATGTAGTGACTCAAAAAGCTGAACATTACAAGTTACTTCATATATACAAGTGACACGTTAATTGAGGTCTAGAGTCGCAAAAGTTCTTTTGAAAAATATTTAATCCTCAGGCATTCATAATAAATTATAGACTTCGAGGCAATTACCAGGTACTGATGGATGCAAGGCAACAGCACCACATCTGTCAGAGTGAAGTACAGCCCCTCGGCAAACACGTGTTCCAGCAGAGGTAGGTCTGAGGTTTTCACTTTCCTGATCTCAGAGTTCTCCCTGGTGGTCGCATGTGGAATTGCAGCCACAGACAGCTTTTCCAAGGCTGCCCTGAGCTCAAGCTCATCACCATCAAGTGGTAACCGAGGCTGGGTTTGAGAATCTGTGTTCTCTTGGGCTTCAGGGAATTCTCTGCTCTTCTTCTGCCTTTGTTGTTGTAGTTTCTGTCTGCGTATTTTGTCATCATTGTGAACTTTAACAGGCTCTCCTAGTATCTTTTCTAGTTGGAGAATGGCAGGTGGGAGTTGGAGAGACTGATCATTGGGCTTTTGTAGATGTTCCTCAACAGCACGGGGGATGCCAAGCTCACACAGTCTGGTCCACTGGCTCACCTAATAGTGTATGAAGATAATATGTAGGTCGATTTATTATACATTTTGGATTAAATGAATGAAATCAGAACACCCATAAAAACAGCAATAACACAAATTGCTCCAATGATGCTTCATCTGCAAGAACTGTCCCAGAAAAGCACAAAATGCGAGCCTAACAGTGGCTGCAGTTAGTACTTAGTAAAGAGACAGTTTAATGGATCTTATTACATTTAAAATACAGCTGTCAAGAATGAACAATGCTTCTTGACACAATAACAAAAACTAACCTCAGCACAGGCTTTAAGACAGGTCTTTTTGAATCCCAGCAGTGCCAACACATCTTTTCTGGAAGGGTCTGCTTCAATGCTTTTGTTGATGATATGCCGGAGAACTACAGCCAGTCCAGCCCTGCAGTACCTCCCTGTATGATCCAAAACAGCAGGGAGACGACAGCTCCTCACCAACAGTGGTAGGTTCTTCAACTGAATGACAGAGAAATCCAGTGGCTTTGGTATGCGAGTTCTTAATGAGGACGGGTTGACAGGCTTGGTAGTGACAAGAACCACGGCGAAAGACTCACACTCGCAGAAGGACAGGAGAAACAAGACAATTGAAGTGTGGAGGGGTATGCGTTGTTCTTCATTTATGCTGCAAACCTCTAAATATAGTTTGCGCTGTTGTAGTTGCTGATTTGAGTCTGCGTGGTTCATGGTAAATCGTACTAGAGTCAAAAGAGCAGGGAATGCATATAGTGAAAACCGCAATCCAAGACGATTAAACGGGATAACATTTAATGTAAGTGATCATCAGCAGTCAGCACTCTACATGCAAGAATTAATTAATTATTCGTACGTATTAAAACATACCAGAATGAGAGTAGAATTCTGAGTACAATTTGAGAAAAGCGAAGGCTTAAAATTCATTAAAAGCTTTTAAAATCACTACAGTAGTGGCACAGTTATCTTGCTAAACCCATCCACGCTATGTACGTTATGGTTCAATTGTTGCTTCTTCTGTGATTATTTTCTCTCCAGAAGTGCGGGGCCTCTGAAAACCCTCTACTTCCACCGTCTGGCCAGTGAAAATTCTTACACATCAGCCATTGAACATACAAAAAAAAAACATAAAAATCCACGTTTACCGGTATTTTTAAATAAATTATACAAGTAAGCATTGGAAAATCAACAATATTGGTGGGTAATTTATTTCTGTCAAGAACTAACACTGTAGCAAGCAGTCTATATATAATTCACGTATGCGTTGTTTCCGCGGACGTATTTCACAGTTACACAGGTAACGAGTAGGAGGAAAAAGTCGTCCTAAACCGGGTTTTTCGCCTTTTCCTTGTATCTGTGCTGTGGTTATATCTTCGTTCTTTGTCACAACAACCGCACAGGTCTAATTAAGATACGTTTATCACCACCGGGGTATGACTTGAGGTAATCAAACAACAGAAGTTGTCTCAACGTAAATGAACGAGATATATTGTTAACCGGTAGCTGGAAGGTGGTGTTTTTTAACGTACCCTGTAACGTACTGTTACAGTACTGTGATATACTGTAATCCATTAGAACACCACGAGCAATATCTATGAAATAATTACATGCAGAGTAACGGCGATATGTCTTTATATAATAGTACGTGTGTAGAAGACGTGCAATCTACATATGTCAAAGCAGTACAATTTAAACCCTATAACTAAATTTTTCTATCAACCACCTCTAGTTTAAACCATGGCTGCAACTGTAAGTCTGGAGTTAGACCCCATCTTTCTCAAAGGGCTGAGTTACTTGCATTCCAAGAGCAAAGACTCAGTTGATAAACTCAAAGCCCTGTTGGATGAGTCCCTAGCCAGAGGTAGCGATTCGTCTTACCGCTCTTTGCAAAAGGTAAGGAGTTAATCTCTTGTATGGCAGATTCCTGTAATTTATCTATGCACCTCTTTACATAGTGACATAGATATACATCAGAAAATGTAAACCAAAATTTTTAATTAGTTTATAATTTCATTATATCAGTTATTAATTGTTTTGTATTCTATCATTAGGATATTGAAGTGTCTAAGAGCTCAGTGTCAAAGCTGAGCCTCAGTAAACAAGACTCCAAGTCTTCTTCCAGCTCTTCCTCCTCCAGCAGCAGCAGTAGTAAGTCCAGTAGCTCAGAGAAGAGCAAAAAGGATGCAGAAAAACGACCATCTGAAAAGGTACAGTGTCCCTTTTCCTTCATAAGCAAACTATTCTTTGACATTATTCTCAGTGAAAGCATGAAAACCTATTAATAAAGCATGACAATGTGTATTTCATTAACGGATTGGGCACATTCTGTACAATTCTATTCTGCAACAGGACCATCCAGTTAATTAAAGTAACAATATTACTGCAATGCTAGACAAATATATTTTTGTTTGCTTATGAATTATGATGATATTATATTTCAAATTGTGACTGATTGATTAGCTGGAAGTGATGTTAATATACTGTACATGAGCATTTATTTTAGCTTATTTGTCCTTATTGGTTGCCTTAGGTCAGAGTTGAACTGGCTGAGGTAGACCCTCCAAAAAAGCCTCGTTTAGAGAAGCAGGAGAACCGTTCGTCTCCAATCACTGTTCAGACGAGCAAAGACCTCATGGTGCCAAGCATGCATGACTATGATGAGACCAATGCTGATGACTTTGCCATGGAAATGGGTCTGGCTTGTGTTGTTTGCAGGTATGTGCCAACACTTGGGAAAAGGTTTGGCAAATGTAGTTAATGAAACCATAAGGAGCTATGTGGGCAGGTGTGGGGTGAAATATTTACCTGTCCGGTTTGTGGCGGGTGATTGTGACACAGAGAGAAGGGGTGAGTTGGGAGCACACGCTTGTGTAGATTTCAAACTAGATGCTTTTCACATTATTCAATCATTTTGCATTCATGCATTAGTCTGAACTACGCTACCAGATAAAAAACTGCTGTGACGAATAATCAACTTTATTATTTGGAGTGTTTGTGCAAGGCGGAAGCGATTGTCAAACAACTCCCACACCTCTCAGCAACTATATTGGTTTTAAGAAGTCGCAATAACCATGTGTGCTTGTCTTCCAGTCGTGTATACTCTAGCCTAAATCTAATCTGCGTAGACTAGTGGACAGATTATATTTCTGTTTGTAGAATATGTACATACGTTTTCCGTGTGCTTTTTTTCTATTTTAGACAGATGACAGTTACTATGGGAAACCAGCTGGTGGAATGTCAGGAGTGCCATAACCTTTACCACCAGGACTGCCATAAGCCCCAGGTGACAGACAAAGAGGTCAATGACCCCCGGCTGGTGTGGTACTGTGCCCGCTGCACCAGGCAAATGAAACGTATGGTAAGGGAAAGCCTTTGTCTGTAATGGGGTAATATATATTATGTTTTCTTTTTTGTCAAAGAAATAACCATTCTTTCTCTGTTTTGTTGTGTGCAAGGCTCAAAAGGCACAGAAACCTCAGCAGAAGCCGGCCCCTGCAGCTGTATTGGCAGCCCCTGTTGTCAAAGATATAATGGTGAAAAAGGCAGAGCTTAAAATCAAGCCTGACACAGCAAGCACTTTTCAAGCTTTCAAAAGAACGGAAGTAAAGGTAGGCAATAAACAATTTGACCTTTTTGGTATTAAACATTTAAACAACAATTTAACATTTTGAAACAAAACCATTGCAGTGATCAATGCTGGTTTTGTGCTGTGTTAGTAATTCTAATCAATCGTTGAATACAGGCTTCTGCACCATCAGCCAATCCTTGCAGCAGTAGCTCTTCCTCCTCAGGCAGTGGCCTTACAGGCTGGGCTGCATTTGGGGCCAAGACCACCCCTTCTGTTTCCTCCAGCTCCAAAATGGTCTCTTCAGGCCCCAGCAACAACAGCAAGACCTCCACAGCTCCCTCCAGTCAGAAACCTGCGGGGATGTCCGGGCTTGCAGGAACCAAGTCTGGACTGAGCGGTGCCAAGACGCCCGGTGGCGCCGGCGGCAGCGGCTCCGGGAACGGTAACGGTTGTGGCCAGGTACCTGTGAAACCCCCAGCACCCCTGACACTTGGCAAGCAGACGCTGAATCGCTCCTGTAGCGGGGAAGGCCAGGGTAAGGTGTCCACGTCTGGGTCGACATCACCCAGTGGAGCCCAGTCTAGTGCTGGGGGGAACGGGAGCTCTGGCAGCAATGGAGGAGGTAATGGGAACAATGGGAATGGATCCAAGGCTGCTGTGGGCGACAAGGCTCCCACATCCCAAGAGTCCCAGCTGAACGCTATGAAACGCCTTCAAATGGTGAAGAAGAAAGCAGCACAGAAGAAACTGAAGAAGTGAATAGAAATGTAGAGAAGCACAGTCAGAGAGAGAGAGGTAACCAGGGAGTAGAAAATAATGGTATAAAGCGTATGGTTTATATTACCATCTGTACATGTAGTCACACCATCCACTTTAATACTTGAATCTTACTTTGTTTAAATGCTGCTGGAGTTTATGTGCCTCATTTTGTTCCAAGTTTAATCATTGACAAAGTAACTGTCACTTTTTATTGCCGAACTTCATTAAATACTCTCTCTTTTATACATTTTTACTTCAGATTGTGATGATTTTGTCATGTTTTATTCATTGCAGAATTTACAAAATATACTGTACATTAGTTTAGATATTCATATATATATTTCTTCATTTAAAATGTTCACATTTAATATTTACTTCATATATGTTAATAAATCATTTAATTTTAAAGTTAACAACACTGAGTGTCACAATACAAAAAGTGCTTAGCACAATGGCTTTTTTTATATATATTTATATTTCTCTATATATCTATATATCTCTATCTCTACTGTTATGTCATGATTATAAAAGCAATAGGCTGATCCAAGACCAGCTTGTCTTGGATTTGACATGCCAGTAAAATCCTAGTGCAAAATCAGGCTTGCAGTCAAAATGTTCGCATTTCAAATGAATATTGACAATTTAAAAAAAATTAATATTTATGATTTGTTTGCTCATGTGGAGAAGGCTGTTTTCCTTATGCATAGGACATCTTGCCGAGGTAGTTCGCAGGAACATAGCCCTTCTGTCCGTTAGCCTCTGCTAGCCACCAGTCTTTATTGCCGCCCAGGTCACAGAACTGGAGGATGCGCACATGCTGGTACTCCTGTAAGGTCAGCTCCTGGTCACAGCGGGCTTGAAAGGCATGGACAGCATAAAACTGTGGAAATAGAATAATTAAATGTAGCTACTTTTAATACGCAGAATATAAACTGATCTTATTTGAATATTGAGATGCCAGTTTTAATATATACAGAACAAAAATGAATCCACACCAGTTACAAAAAGCTCTTAGTGAAACGCCTCCTGAACCCACAAGGTGTCACTGTTAATCTTTAAACATCTACATGACCTAACTTTCAATGACAGCAAATGACTGTCCTTGTCAAATAAAAGTCAGTAGGTTGTTGAGACCTTATGTGAAGTACATCTTACTGCCATTACATAAAAGGTACAGACAAAAATAAAAGAAGCTCTGTTTTACTGTTGTTACACATCTCATGTTTTACATTACATTTACATTTACACGTCTCATAATAGAGATTAAGTTCATTTGTATGTCATTTTGTAAATTTATTTCTGAAATGAACTTTTTGTCCTCGTCGAAAAAGAACTCTGGTTTCTCTACCCTCTTTAGTTGTTGCAAATTATTAATTTTTGTTTTGTCTAACGCTAAATCATTTGACTGGAATCAAACTGTAAATTAGTGATGGGCAATCCGGCTCTGTTTCGTGAGCCGGCTCATTTGACTCAGCTCACTGAAAAGAGCCGGCTCTTTTGGCTCCCAATGGCTCTTTATCCCGTATGATGTCCTCCGGGTCAAAATGACCCAAATCACTAGCTCTTTGCGACAGATAAAGGGCGCTAAACGTATTTCTACAACTTACACAGACATGATGTATCGGAGGACAACAGGAGGGTTAGAAAATAAATGTTTTAACTATGACATTGACTATGATAGGTTTGAAAACAATTCTATTCAAATTATTAAATGATATCATACACTACCTTAACCACAATGTCTTGTGGTGCATTGATATGCACCAAAATGCATTGATTTGTTATGAAAATTAATAATATAAAACATTTGCATTTAAAGTATAACTTTTTTACTGCATGAGTTTTTTACTCATGCAGTATAATTGGTTGACACCGCGTGTTTGATAGACAGGAACAGAATGTGAGGCTGATTAGACAGTCAAACAAATGTGTGTGCCTTTAGGCCTGTATCATTTATTTGTTGTTCTTTGAATTAGTCAATTATTTTAAATAAAATTAAAATAATTCATTATTTCATTAATACATAATAATTTAATTTATATAGGCTATATTTTTTTAAATGCGAGCCAGCTCCTGACGTTCACTTACAAGAGCCGGCTCTAGGAGCCGGCTCATTCGCAAACGACCCATCACTACTGGAAATAAACCACACCTGCTGAGCATCTGAGTCCTGTGTATCTTCCATATCTTGGGGACTCTCAAGCTCTCCCTGTATGCCAGAGAGGGTTGAGCAGCTGTCAGTGGTTTGGAGACAGAAACTTCGCATGCTGGTGCTACCGCTGCCGGACACAAACAGGCTGATGTTGTCAAAGTCCTCATCCACAAGGATGGGCTGCTGCTGGGGCTGCTCTACAGCTGCCCGCCTCATGTCCCTGAGGGGGTTGTACTGCTTCAGGAATGTGGAGTAGACATAGCCTTGGGTCCCTGAAGAAGACAAACAATTATTAGTCCTGGAAATAAGAAACATAACGAAAGCTAAACATTTCTACAGGACAGAATGGATGGTTTAATTTGGGAACTAACTTGATTTGTAGTGTATTGTATTAACTGGACGATACCATAAACAGGCATGTCATATCTGAAAAGTGGATATGTCATGCATGTAAAGCAAGACCTTTACATGAAACACACCTCTTCTGCAGCTTTTGAAATTCTAATTATTACTGCCACATCTCCAAGTGGCAAGAATACACTGTTTACACTGAGTAGCTCTGTGATCCACACACCAATATGTCAGGATCTGAGTATCTTTTGTGACACAGCTTCAATGGCTTTGCTGTGATTGTGAGACACAACTCTCCAGAGGGCTGGCATAGAGGCATGAACAACCATGATGTCACAAAACGCCCTTGGAAACGTTCCACGCTGGCTGACTAGTCACTGTCAGGATGGAAAGTTTGGTCTGTACACAGTCTACGTCACCACATACAGGTTTACTCACTAAATTGCCTGAGGAGAAGAACATGTGCTGCTTGCATGCATTGCATCATACCCTGTATTGCTCTAAGGTGTAGCCACACCTTCCTCTTAGAGAATGACTTATTTATGCTTATACAAGAGTGCTATAGCTTGCCTCCGGTGTGGACCAGCCAGCGGCTTGTGCTGCCCGATGGGTCAGTGTCCTGTACCAGGGCCACTAGCTCTCCTTCTAGCAGACTGAGGTCCTGCTCCTGGCAGCCATTGCACTTCCTTTTCAGCTGGTACAGGAGACCGGGGGGATATTCAGCCAGCAGCCAGTCACGTTCCTCCTCTGTTTGATGTTGTATTTCTGGCACCTTCGTGACAGGACAGAAGACGACAGGACAGTTGGTACCATAGTTTTCCTTGCGCTGTAATACCTGCTTGTGGTTGAAGCCATTACGCACATGTTGTTTTGGTTTGAACTTAAAACAGTGCCGTGTGGCTGGCATTCCTCTCTACAGCTCCCCCTACAGGTCTCATAGGCCCACGCCGTTCTCTACCCCTCTTTTGTAGCTGCTAACTTTTATGGGCAATATGTTTCAAAAAAGTGAGATGTTTCGGATTCCGGTATTCTGATATTGTGTATATGGAATGCATATTATGTATTAAATGGGATTTTAATAAATACAAAGTGTCAAAGTGTTTAGTTACTACATAGTTAGTATCATGCCCCCTGCGCCCTTCGATTTGATTGTGGGAGGGAGTTTGAATAGTTTATTTATGGTCAGGCACACACTCTGTGCACACACGGCCTGCACCCCTGTTACACACGGGTATAGACGTAGAATTCTCAGGGGACTGGTGCCTGGTGCCTGGCAGAGTTGCCAAGCACCCTACTCACAACTCACAGCTCCTAATATTGTCTATCACCTCAGAGAACACACCACCAACACCCATAGCCGACCTGATAATTAAGCAAAATAAATTGAGAGGAATGAGATAACTGGGACTCTATGGTTGTTTTTAAGGATTGTGGGTGGATAATTCTCCCCAGGGTTACCGTTATTCTCTTGTCCCGCTGCCTCTCAAAGCTGACTTTGCGCTCCATTAACTTCTGGGCGTTATCCTTGACAAAGCTCAGATTGTTCAGCTCATCCATGATGTGGTTCTGCACATCGCTGATGTTGGACAGTGGAGCCTGGACAAGCAAACATGCAATACGCGTCAGCTGAAATACCAAATACACAAACCTTTTCTGTTTCAAACTGCTATTGTTCCCATTGTTTGTTAGCATCTTACAAGTAGCTGTTGAATGGAAGGCACATGGTGTAGCGCGGTGTCCATCAGCTCTCGCAGCAGAGACGCCAGACACACCACACAGTTGATCAGGATAGTCTGGACGGCTATGTTGAACCTCTGCAACTCCTCCACTAGCTGGGCGTTGAGCGCTTCGTAGTCCCTCCTGGCCGGTCCCTGGTCGTCTGACACAGGGGAGGGAGTGGTAGAGGCGGTGGAGGAGGAGGAGGAAGACGAGGAGAAGGACGAAGAGCGTTCCAGATGGCAACAGTAGTCTAGCAGTTTGTCATAGCGCTTCTGAATGAGCTTCTGCGGAGCGCCGAACATGGACTGAAGAGACGAGAGGGGGGCGAGGACCAAGAGCTCCATCCTCTCTTTCTGAGAAGTTAATGGAGATAAAGGCATATTATAACATTATATACAACAGATAGATGATCTCACTGCAAGTAAGTGAGCTGCAATGAGCAGCTCTATGATCCACACAACTAGATGTCAGGATGTGAGTTTCTTTTGTGACACAGAATGGATATAGAAACCAGCATATGGCGCAGCTGCAAGTTAGTAACAGAATATACAATAGTCAGAAGAAAATGTTTAAATTTAGGCCCTAATATACTGTACAAACATGTCATCTTAACAATGGCGACAGTGGTTGGTTCTAGTTTACCAAAAATAACATCACTTAATTCCAATGGAGCTCTACTTCCTTGAATACAGATACAGTTGCTTATGAGCTTGTTTGTTTCTTCATATATATTAAAGATTAACTACACCCTAAAAGCTGTGATGAAACACATTGAGACACAATGCTGGTGGTAATATTGACAAAATCCCAATTTTTGGTAAATTCTCAAATTTAATAGGCTGAAAATGGCTCCAGACGTCATATCCGTTTAAAAGTCACCAAAGGTCCTGTGAAGTGTACTTCTCCTCAGCTCGTGTGTCATAAAATGTAATATTAATGGGGGGCCCCCTCTCAGCCCCTCCCCTCTCCTCACTCAGCTTCTTGATTACGTTTTAGCATCTTTCAGAATTGTGCAGTGGGCGGAGTCATGCTCTGTGCTGGGGTATAGTTACACTTTAAAGAGGTTTGACATTGAGGGGAGCTCCCATACAAAGCATCATTTTCTGTCACACCCTGATTGATTTCTCTAGTGCCTTCAATACTATACAGCCCCTGTTATAACCCGACACACATTGGAGTGCACAGGGGTGTACTGAGATCTGGCCCAGGGCTTTGTGGATTGGTGCAAGCAAAACACCTCCAGCTCAATGCAGGGAAACCATAGGAGCTGGTGGTGAATTTCTAAATAGTATCTGCTTCTACACCAGTGAACCTCCAGGTAATGGACATTGAGATGGTGATATCTTACCTGCACTTCACCTGAATAATAAACTGGACTGTATAAACAATATGAATCTTTATAAGAAAGGACAGAGCAGATGTTATCTGCTAAGGAGACTCAGGTCATTGTGAGTGCAGTGGCCACTCCTGCGGACCACGTTTGTCTGTAGGGGCACTCTGTGGTGGCATCAGTCATCTTCCCTGCTGACAGGAACAGACTTAACAGGCTGCTCTGTCCTGGGAAGCCCCCTTGACCCAGTGGATCCAGTGGGAGAATGGAGAATGTGTTGGCTAAGCCATATCATCCCAGATGGAGCACATGCCCCACCCCGAACCGAACACTAACACTGGGCAGCTCCTTCAGCGATAGGCTGCTTCCCAAGCAGACATACCACAGGTCCTTGCTTCTTACTGCTGTCAGACAGCACATTCCAACACTGACAATTCACTCATGGACATACTTACAGTATCTTGTCTATTTTACTTATTTGATAATGTTATTACATTTGGAATTTGCTGATGCTCCTTGCTATTTCACTATCCCATTTGCTGCTGCAACATTGCAAATGTCCCCATGTGGGGGAGGGTTATTTGATATCTTATCTTATTGCCCATATTGTGTTCATC
>JAODUG010057108.1:0-14862 GCA_027564795.1 Aphredoderus sayanus
TCTCTCTCTCTCACCCTCTCTCTCTCTCCGTCTCGCTCTCTCTCTCTCCCTCTCTATCTCTCTCTCTCTCTCTCTCTCTCTCCCTCTCTGTCTCTCTCTCTCTCTCTCTCTCTCTCGCTCTCTCTTTTCCCTTGCTAGCTATTCATTATGGCGTGTGCGTGCCAGTGTCCTCTCAGCATTGCATCCATCAGCCAGCCAGCACAGTAGCATGCCTTATTTGTGTCACTTCTCTCCCCCTCGCAGTGAACAGTTGGCTCTTCGCCTGTGTCTGCCCATCAGGCTGTAGTCCACGGTGCTTTATTCCCACCTGCTACTGTACCAGCTTCTCATCCCTCACCCTGCATATCCCCCACCACCACCACCACCACCATTGCCTCTCCCAGCATTGCTCCTCTCACCTCAGCTCCCATTGTGTTGTGTTCTCCTGCTGCAGCTGCAGGCTCCCAGTGTGAAGGGCTTTGACTTCGCCAAGCTGCACCTGGGCCAGCACAGCAAGGAGGATGCCGTGGTGATCCAGGAGGCGGGCCCCGGCGACGGTAAAGGCGGGCTCAGTCCCCCTGATGACAGGGAGGCGTCCACCAAGGCTTCCCGTAGCGGGCGGAGACGAGAGAGGTCAGTGGTTATGTGATTTGTACCAATAATAGGACTGAATTTACATAGCAGCACTCAAAAAACTGTACACGCACGAATACATACTCTGATGGTGGTGTCAGCCATGCAAGGTGCCATCTCACCACCGAGAGCAGTTAGGGTTAGGTGTCTTGCTCAGGGACACTCAAGGAGGGAGCAGGGTTTGAACCCACTGCGTCATTGCTGTCGCTAACGTCGTTTTGGTTTGAATCTGAAACTGAAGCTGAAATTGAAACGGCTCTCTTTGCAGCACTCCTAGGCTCACATCGTTCCTCATGAGACCGCCCTGATCTTGCGGGCTTCAGTTTGACTTCGCCACTAGAATCAGACTGGAGAGGCAAGCAATCCTTTCAATTCTGTCCAGTATATCTAACGTGTGACCAATCAGCATCGTACTGGTAGCTAAGGGCGTGGTTTCGGTGGCGGCTCCTACAGATAGACAGATGGTTTATCCAATAACATGCCAAGTAAAGCTCCTGCCCTATTTAAACTGTTACGCTCCCCAGATGGTTGTGTGCATAGAGCTATCTTCTGTGCGTGTAACAACCTTCTGGTGTGTCAGGTTAATAGTTACATACCCTGTCGAAACCATTGTGATGTGTCAAAATATGAACAGTGAGTTTGTGCTGAAATGAGAAATTGAGGAGTGTACCTTTTAAACAAGTGTTTCTCAAAATGTTCTGCCTAGTGTTTAACCCATTTAAAGGGCTGCCAAATGGGAAGTGATCACACTGGCTCACACATATTATTTAGCAACATGGTAAGTTGGCATACAACTACAAAACGCGTGCTCTGCCAAGGCTGCGACAGCCTTTCAACAAATTTCAGTTTCCCACAAACACACCCCAGATTTGTATTTTTTTAAGTGAAAATTATATGCAGTTGTTTGAGCTAGTTGGTCTCCAGACAGTACAATTTAGTGCCATTTGTCTTCATCGTAACTATGTCATTCCACTACGATTTAGATATTATGTACAGTGTGCACCAATGTACTTTTATTTTTCATACTCAGACGCAGATTTTAAGACACGCTTTTGAATGTCACAAAGCCATTTTGTCATTTTTCCCCGACACATCCACATATTTATTATTAATACACTAGACAACAAGGGCTATTCCTTCTTCTCCATAGATATTAAGTACAGCCCCAAACCTTCTCTGGTTACACTTTATCATGTGTTTCTCTGCCTATAGGGCTCCTGTATTGCCTGTTATTGCTTTTTGACTCTCTTCACTGTTTTCTGTATCTAGCTTATAACCAACCCAGGACTCTGGAGTGTTAAAGGGACTCTTACTGTTCCAAATTCCTCTCTAATACTGAATTGAAATGAACTAAGCCTTGTACTATTTGAACCAGAATTCAAGACAGTGTCAGTGTTCATTCAATATACGACTGTCAAATTTTTCAAATGAGAAATGTATATTTCTTAGAAGACCCCGTCGATATGCTCTCTTTTGAAACACGTGATGCATGGCATTTAGCACAAGTGTATTTCCATAAGTGTACTTGCGTCATGTTCTTGAATGTCTATTATGTATGTGTATATACTGTGTGTGCGTGTTCTCCGGCAGGATCTCTCCGTCAGACGGGGACTCGGTGAGAAGCGACCCGTGCAGTGAGTGGGACACAGGCGAAGAGAACCTGAGAGGGCAGGCCACGCCCAGCGACAGCAAGCAGCCGCGCAAGATCCCCATCAATGTTTTAAACGGCAAGTGCCCTTGGCAGCTGCCCCTCCTTCCCCCACTCCTGTATAAATGGGATGGGGGGGGGGGCTATAGAGATGGACAAAGGAGCCGAGTAGAGTCCAAAATGGAGGCACCAGACTGATGTAGACGACATGAGAAGAATGGAGGCTTGCGAGAGAGAGGGAGAGAAAAAGAGAGAGAGAGAGACATAGAAGGGGAGAGAGAGAGAAACTTAGTGAGCGGCAGTCTCTATTCTTTCAGGAAGGCCAGGGAAACATAGTGCAGGTTGGAGCAGCAGGAAGATAAATAGCTGAAGTTACCATAGTTGACAGCCTGTTGACAGAGTCCAGCCTGCAACCAACCTGTCTTTCCCTCAGAGGTCTGCGACTGCCTGTCTGTCTTTCATTAGTCTCAGCCACTTCCGTATGTGTGATACGTAGACCCCTGTATAAGAATGTCAGGACTATCTGGAAGTGGGGTAGTAGGTTTTCATTGGCTGTTAGCATTGTCAAAATATCGTAATTCCGTCATTAAGCAAGTGCAGTACTTTAATTAGCTGATAGTTTCAGTGTTTCCGTTTCAGTAACAGCCGATTTAATTTAACAGCCCTACAAACAGCCAAATCAATCATTGTATTTTTGATAATACATATTTTACTAGAAACAAGTTTTTCTCATTGTAATATCTAGGTGTAAGTAATTTTTTAGCTCCAAAGCACTAAAATATCCAGAGCTGTACCATAAAAGTATGGTGGTAAATTCCCATTACATCATAATTCTGTGATAAACCTAAAAAGCTTACCGGTAATGTACTGTATAAAGCTACATCTTTTACTTTGTTAAATTATATTTACCAATCGTCAACTATTCCTTGTTATAAGCAAGCTACAATTCAATGATCAGTTGAATATCTCAATATAAACTCGTTGTCCACTTGACAAAGTGAGTTTATGAAACTGGGTTTAGAAATGAAATATAAATATTGTCCACAAGATAAGCTAAATGTTTAGATTAAGACATGCCCGTCCTACTGCATCTGTTCACACTGTGCCGACTGTTATGGTAATTTCTCTACTGCTTATCTGCATTTCAAACAACCATTTCCCAAAACAGGAGAGGAACTTTAATCAGCCTTGGAATTGTATCCCTGCTGATGAGTCACATTCTCCATTCTCTTTCTTTCTGCCTCTCTCCCTTTTTCTCCAATAATGTACACAGAGCTAATGATGTAAGGCTGAACAACTTATTCATTTCCTTCTTTCTGATGATGCTATCCCCCGTTCCGAACTTTAGGGCACTTCTCCTCAAATTAAAGTTCCACTGTCATCTCTTAGAAGTTTGGTTTATTTTGTCTCGTCTGTGCCAATACAGTATATAACTGTCTGTCATTTTCTGTTGTTTGCAGGCAAGAATAGAATTGGTAAGAACTTCTCATTGTCTCCCACAGAGCTTAACCTGAACGGCAGAAGCTACGTGTCTGTGTGTTGTCTGTGTGCTTTAGTTAGAGCTATATTGCTTTGCTTGTACACACCATCTATCACTTTCTGCCAAGCTGTCGATCTTTCCCACAGAAACAATCGGCCTGTCAAACAAACGCTGCTCCATTGTTTGAAATGTAGGGCAGCTTTTTGGAAGCAAAGAAACATTGGGGGTTCAATTGGGAGTTATTGCTTCAACTGCCAGAACCATTTAGTTGTCACATTTGTTTATCTGCATCTATGTGAAGTGTAATCATGCTAGTAAAGTTACAAGATTTATGTTTCCCAGCTGACCTTTTGTGCAATAGTTGGCTCTCTGTAAACCCTGCCCCCTACTGGATGAGTGAGCTGAATTACACTAGCATTTAGATTTGAACTCAATGTATACATGCACAAATGTATGGAA
This sequence comes from Aphredoderus sayanus, assembly GCA_027564795.1. Taxonomy (NCBI): domain Eukaryota; kingdom Metazoa; phylum Chordata; class Actinopteri; order Percopsiformes; family Aphredoderidae; genus Aphredoderus; species Aphredoderus sayanus. The sequence continues at coordinate 4,200 of JAODUG010057108.1, forward strand.
TATGTCATTTATTACTTAAAGATTCCATATAATATTGAAATATTAGTAATAGTCTGCTATACTACTCATCTACAGTACATTTAAATTATCCACTAATACTATTAGTAATTTAGTTATTTGGTAGTTAGTAGTGTTAGTATAATTATAATACTACTACTTTACTACTATATTAGTTGAATACAGTATGAGTAAAAGTGTGTAACAATTATAAGGAACAGTGGAATATGAGTGTGTGCATACAAACTGTACACGCATAGGTAACTAATATTACTAGTGACACATTGCAATTAATAGTAGAGTATGCATCAATAGGTTGTTGTTGTTGTTGTTAAATGACTTATTTGTGTCTGTACTCCAGGTCCCCCTCCTCTTAGCGCTCCAGAAGAGCAGCTGTCTTCAGCCTCCATCTTTGACCATGTTGACCGGATGTCCCGCGGTGCCGATGCCAGCAGGAGACTGCCCAACAAGATCCAGCTCATCGCCATGCAGCCTATGCCCCTTCCACCGCTACACAGCCACACCATGAACGGCAAAGTGCCAGACAACAACCAAATTGACAAAGAGGTTGTCTCCCACATTCTGTCTACAGTATGTCACAGCACAAAACCTGCATAAACAATATACACAATGTAATACATTCTGTTAAAGATACCAAACTATCATTGTGTCCCAGATTGTACTTTGAGAATAGATAGATAGCAGAATACAAAACAAATAGCTTACAGGCAGCTAACTTGACAGCTAAGTTCAGTAACTACAGCTAGCTACAGTGCATGAATGCTAACTACAATGTAATTGTACATACTTAATATTACATAATAACTATATGTGATGATGTTGCATTTTGAATCAGTATGTTATATACATTATACTGTATATTGTAAATATCTGAGTGGAGGACTACCTAATGAAACACAAACACACAAGCTGTAGTTAACAACATCCAGGTCAGTGCTCTATGAGTCTTACTACAGGTGTGCCTTCCTCAGCAGATCCAGGTGGCGCTGAGGCACAAGTCAGAGATTGAACACCACCGCAACAAGATACGGCTGCGTGCCAAGAGGAAGGGGCACTACGACTTCCCTGCCATGGACGACCAGGCCAACGGCTTGGGAGACAGCAAGGACCAGGATCACATCTACCACAAGGCTCAGACACAGATTGATAAAATCCTGGACCCAGACACACACCTACCCTCCCTGTTCATGGAGACAAAGAAAAGGTATTTACTTTTTTGTGTGTAGTGTGATTAAGTCTGTCACTAGTTATGTGTGTGTGTGTGTGTGTGTGTGTGTGTGTGTGTATAATGAGCAGGTAGGTGTTACAGCAAGTGTTACTGTAGGAGTGTAATCTATGCAACTTTAATCTACCTTCTTTTTCTATTACCATGAATGATGAAAGTGATTGCCATGCACAGCAGTAGTAGGATGTTGGGGACACACCTGTGTTCTGTGTCTCAGTGGGCGAGGGAAGCGCTCCCCAAGGGAAAGGAAGGGAGACCAGCCCAATGGCATGATGGGAGCAGACAAAGACCACCTCATCACTAAGGACATGGACGCAGCCTACAGGAAGTGCCCTGGGGTCAACAATGTAGCCTACGTGGTAGGTGGCACCGGACTCACTCCTGATGTGGTCTACCAACTACTGTAGGGCTGGTTATTGGCAAGGACCTCACCATATGATACGTATCGCGATACGACTGTGTCGTGATACGAATACGATACATTGCAATACATAATTTGATGAACATTTTTAAATAGAGCTAAACATTACAAATAAAATCATTAAGAATATATCGATATAATAATATAATAGAATGTATCGATGATTGAGTTCTATCTTTCACTTTGTATCTATTCCCTGTCCTGTTCTGTACAGTATATTATCCTTGTGTTTAGTGCAAATTTTATTCTTTAAACGTATCGATACTAGATGCTTGAAAATGTATAGAGTATCGTGAAAAGAAATATCGCAATACCTTTTTGCCCAGCCCTACTAATAACAGAAGCTCTGACATAACATCTGTCACGCTGTGCGTTGCAGTCTGACCCGGACCAGGGCCCTGGGTCTCCTCCCAGGAGCCCGTCGCCGTCCGACGACGTTTTCCTTGGCCCCGCCTGCTCTCCTCCGGGCCATGCCCCTCCCCCGCCCCCTTACATGCCCCCGCAGCCCTCCATCGAGGAGGCGCGGCAGCAGATGCACTCTCTGCTGGACGACGCCTTCGCCCTGGTGTCGCCCACGTCGCCGGGCAGCGCGGCAGGCATCACCCTCCCCGGGGTCAACGCCAACCCTCCAGCCCCCAGCCCCCCATCACGCGGCCCTAGGCCCTGGGGGACCTCCTACCCAGCTCTCAGTCCTTTCCCTGGGGTACGTACCCCGCCTTTGTCCCTGAAGTTGTGCTGTGTAACGCCGTAACTTGGATTGCTGTATCCAACCAGATTGCTTTGTTGATTGACTGGCCGGGTTGTTTATTTACAACAAAGCTTTAGTTATTAAGATAAATTAACACATGACTATAAACTGGGACCATTAACCATCGTCAAGGAGGACACATTTGCCCAAGTTCTTATTGACTCAGTGAGTCATCTGCCTCTCCGCCCAGAGGGAAAAGACAAGGAAACACCAACCAGTATTCTGTCTATCTCCTGCCTTTCTCTAGGCTTTCTCTGTGCTCTCCCAGTGTGAAGCCTCTCGGCTCAGGTTAAGTTGGGGCCTATTAGGAACCTAATCTTTTAAGGATTCCTCCATCTGTCACCCACCACCCACCCACCCGTGGTACAATGCCCTCACATCCCCAAACAACTCTCTACAGCCTTGGTAGACCTGCTGTCCTGCATTATGCAGTTTGTGTTAGCTGGAGCTGTATTACTGCCTGTCTGTGTAGCCAGGTAGAGTTTTAAACAAAGGATTTTGCATGTTTGCCTATATAGTGTATAGCACAATGCTACAATATTAGCATGATTAAATAATGTCAGAGTGCCTGTAGCTTTTTCGGCCTTGACATTAATGCATAGTTGGGCTCTGTACCAACTGTGTTACATTTTACTAGAAACTTGCATTATAGCACTTAGTAATTGCCAAGAAGCAAATTACATGTCTCCAGTTGATCTTAGTTTAAGTAAGTAAGGCCTCATGTCCTCTGAGGTTAGTACACTTTGAATGGTTGGCGATAAAACTTAAAACACCATTAGCAGTGTATGTTACGGCTAATGGTAGATCATAGTGAAAATAAGATTTCAATCAAATTACTTATATTTGATTTGAGCGGTCAATTTATCTAGTTAGCATTATTGCCAGACATTAAGTACATTTTTAATTAGAGGTACACTTTTCAATCTGTGTCAGGAATGGAATTCTTAGTGGCTCTTACTTATCTTTACTATTCCCTCTAAAGAGCTCATCCTGTATACTGTATACAGTACAGCCTTATCCACCTCCTACAGTGCTGGAAACACTATGTGCACTTGTTTTAAAATATACACTGTGAACAGAGGCTGAAATTGGCAAAGGGATGCTATCACGCCAACAGGAAAGACCCAGATGCACAACACAGACAAAGTACTATGCATGTTGTCCAATGTTTAATAAGTCTAAAAGGGCAGACAGAATCGGAACAGGGACAGGCAGGTAATCAGTAACAAGAATGGCATAGGTCGAAGGTATACTGTACATCCACAGGCAGGCTTGAGGTCAGGACAGGCAGAATATTCTGTAAACAACTGGAAAAAGGCAGGCGATGGAATAACTGAACAGACAAGACACCATGGTACAGACTATACAACACTTGGTTAAATCCACAGTGGATAACGTGAGGAAAGGGGAGACACCTGGTGGGGGTGGAGCCAAGCACAGGACAGGGGAACACAGTAAGGGCAATCAGTGCATGACAAATGATATATTGCAATCAAAGCGTGTATTTCTATCTGTAGAATATCACAGTATACAACTGTTCTTGTTCTAAAACCTAATATGAACTTCAATTCACAATTTATTTATTTTTTATTAGTAAACAACTCATTATAATGATCATACTCTTCTCAGGAGTGTGTTGGCGTGTATAGACCCCACTTGATTGACATAGTCCCGGCTCTCCAGTGATGTAGTAGTTTTATTTAACATGTTAGGGAAGGACAGCTGACCCCTTCTATGTGATTGGTTCTTTGAATATATCATACTTATTTTCCAGCCTAGCTCTGTGCAACATGGTAAAGAGGCAGGTTTATTTTAATAACAATACATTTGAATGACAGTTCCAACCATTCTGTTTCTGTATATTATCTCTCCAGAGGTACAGTGAGCTGGGAATACCCCCTCCCTCTGTCCAAACCCTGCTACAGAGGTGAGTAGTGCAGCCAATTGAATAGGCTTATTCTTCTTAACTTTAATAAATAAAATTCCCTATGTTCTCATACACCATGATAGTTTCCTGCATTGAGCCAGTGGAAATGTTTTGCAATATGAGGCTTTCACCCTATCTAAATGAATTGGGAGAGAGCCATAACTGCTAGACATAAAAACTGCATGCACAGTATAAAATCACAAATAAAATCTGGTATGAACTTCTTAAGAAGATTGATGTTGTTTGTATTCCCCTAGAGGTTATACTTACCATGGTTAACAATGCATGTGCAACTGTGGTCCTGTCAGCTCATTAACTGATGAACATTAACAGTAGTGTACCACAGTTTAATACCACTGTGTGATAGGTGAGTGATCAGCTGGTTGCGTGCGTCCTGTGTCCCAGGCAGGGCCTTGGCTCCAGCTTTCTGCCTTCAGGAGACTCAGTGGGACCGGAGTACCATCAGCCAGACAGCCTGTACTCCAGCAGGGGGCTCTATGCCGAGGAGCTCCCCTCATCCGCCAGGCCCCGGCCAGTAGGGGGCACTGCAGGTAGGATAACACTACACGTCACAGTCAGACCTTTCTTTCCAGTTTCTGTCTGCGCCTGTATGTTTACATCCCACAACAGCATCCGGTAAAGCCAGTGAGTGGGTCCTTTTTGAGAAGCAGACACTGACGTCTGGCTTGTGTGTTGTGGAAGCGCACTAATTCACATCTTCACCCAGTTCACTCACCTCCAGCTCATAACGCAGTCAGGCTGAAAGAGCCTAGTCTGTCTGCTGAATTATTGAAGGAGCCTGTGCTGCTTCCAGTGACTTACACTAATAGAAATGGATTGTGGCATCTGCCATCTGGAGTGTGGAGAGGGAGAGAGGGAGAGAGGAAGAGAGGGTGAGAGAGAGGGGGGGCGCGAGAAAGAGAGAGAGAGTGAGAGAGAGAGAGAGAGAGAGAGAGCTTAAGACTCCAGGAATTGCATCAAGGCATATTAGAGGCCCCCTGAGGATTCACTGTGTAGCTGCTCTAATGTAGCGTATGTGTGTGTGTGTGTGTGTGTGTGTGTGTGTGAGTGTAGGTGCTCAGCTCCATCATCTAACACAGGTGGGCTTGTCCAGCCGTGTTAACGGTTACCCAGCAGGGGGCAGAGCTGGCCCAGGCCAGAACGGTTGGGGTCACTATGACGACAACAACTTCTCCAGACCAGACGCTGTAAGTCCATCTCTTCAGAAAGCACAGTATTTTCTTATTAAGCCACAAAACCTGCTGGTTTGATGGAATAGTTGTCTCCTACTGTACATCCAGTATCTGAAGGGGGGATTTCATTAGAATATTTAATGAGCAAAGAAATTACATTATATTAGGTTGGTAGTTGTACTGTATAAACTTGCTTATTCCAACACTACAGCTCTGAATTGTGTCTTACCTTTAAGGTAAGACTAAGCTCTTAAAGATGTGTTTGAGCTTCAACCATAACATTTGAATATATAATATATATACATATATTATGTTGAACATATGCTACTGTAAAATGAGATAATTACATCTTAAATAATGTCGTTTTCAGGCCATTACACCTTAAACAATGTTTAAGGTGTGGGGTTAATATGCCAAGTGCCAAGTTTTTATTTCAGTTGAATTGTTTTCTAATCTGTACTGTATATGTTGTTGTTTTTCTATAGTCCACTGCTGTGCTAAACACTCCCACCTATATATTCTACCACTCCTTCTTTTTCCTTTCCCTTAACCTGTTTTCCCTTTTTTCCTCTGCTTCACCATCCACCTCTTCCCTGCCTGCCTGGCCTCAGTTCCTGGACTACCCTGACTACTCATCCTCTGTATTCCAGATGCCCAGGAATGCTATCAGGGAGTCCTCTGCACCCCCTGGTCATCAGGACGTCCCTGTCCTGGGTTACCTCCCGGCCCCTGAGCCCCTGGACACCTCCCCTCCAAACCACTCCTCCGCCTCCCTGATCAAAGCCATCAGGGAGGAGTTACTGCGGCTCTCACAGAAACAGGCTGCTGTGTCTGGGTACCACAGCTGAGGGTGTCCCTTCCCCCTTATTCCTTAGCCCCAGCTACCTGTCTGCCCACATATCAATGCCTTGCAATGCTTCCCATGGAAGTCCCCAACTGTGTCCAGGAGACGCTGTCCTGCTAGATGGAGACAGTAGAGTTAGGAAGGCTTACTCAACTGACTGGCCTTATAAGAGATCACTAATGAACCCCAGGTGTCGTCTTAGACAGTATTTCACAACTGTAGTCTTAGACTGTAACTGCTAACTTACAGTGTCAATTGGACTATTCAGCAATGAGAAAAGCAAGTATTGTAGCCTGGGACAAGAGCCATTCTAACAGTATGAGACTTTGGACCTACAAGAAAAGATGGGACATATCGTCCGAGCTCCCTGTCTCTTGCCCTGCTTTTATTCCTGCATCCCAGTGGGCACCACGGCAGAATCGTTGCCAAAAACCTGTCTGCCGTGGAGCTACGATTTGGAGTGTGTCATATTCTTTTAGGTGTTGCTGTAACCGAACAACAGACTGGACTGTGTTTGTACTTTTAAGTTCTTTCAGAACAAAATGTTGTACGCACCTTACCAAGTATATGTTGTTATTATTTTCCTTCAACCGGTACTACATTGTGTTTCCATCCATGATGAGCCACACCATGCCTTGACACTGTGATTTAGTTGGGCCCATTGGTCTATTCTATACAGTAAACATCAGTGTTCACAGCCAGCAGGTCAGACCAAGACATGTACACATGGAAAGCACTACCTATATTAACTCAGTAGTACAAATGTACTGAGCATAACATATTCACCTTGAAGTCTTGTGCTGGGCATTATTTTAGGCCAGGAACAATCTGGAGAAATTTAGCAAAACAGGGAACCAATGGCCTTCAAATTGTATTTTTTTTTTTTTTTTTGTGCATGTAGTTTATATGACTCAGAGGCCGTTCATACAAATGCAATTAACAAGGTACTATGAATACTGTATGACAATAAATGCAGTCCTGCTGTTATAGGTGTAACATTTACTTCACTGGCACGTACTGTACTGTTTGTACTGTATTTAGTTATTTCATCCACTGTATGCTAGAAACTTGGTTAAGGTCACCTCTTTCATAAAGACACTGCTTAGTGTTACATTAACATAACATCATAGACAATGCAAACACCATACACTGTTGTGTTGGTGAGGCAAGACATATATTCCTTTTCAAACAAACTGGTCTGCCTTTCAAACACTGAATATACTGTACCAGAATATCATATACTGTCAGATTATCACCTGTTTGATGCAGTATTGACTGGCTGCTATTTCTTTTCCACAGCCAACACAGGTCACTGGAGAGAAATTGAGAGACAAACATGTACTGTACTTTTGTTTATGGTTTACAGCAACCAGACCACTTCATGTGCTTTTTATTTCTCTGAAATTAACTGTTTGTCATCCCACTGGTTTGAAATCCACACACACATTTTATGATGCTTTAGCACCTGACTATTTTATTATTATTATTTAAAAGAAATAAACTCAAGAAAGACTCACTTTAAACAGGCTGTGTGGAGTGAATGGTCTATATTGGGTTATGGTTTATGGAAGGTTTGTCAGGAAACAACTTTCCTGCCAAACACAAGATAAGAAGCATTCTACAAATGGGGAGCTACACTACCCCTTTTGCCTTATTCACTTTATTTAGTTATAATCCACAGTTGTGTTCCTGTCATCCTTGTTATGAAGGACATTGCTGTTTAATTCTGGTCAGTGAGAAAGATATGGCTTCATAGATTTGACAAAATGGTGATGTTTCACTGGCTTTCTTCCTAGAGTTGGTTTATTCTTTGTGTCCTTGATTTCACACTGTATATTGCCATCAGCTGGTTCTGTACTGTAACAACATCCCATGTGCTTTTGAGGACGTTTTTTCTTTTTCTTTTTCTTTTTTTTTACATGGTTTGTGATTTGCTTTTAGGGTTAGCTCATTTATGTATATTGTGCTGTCAAAACCTTTTTGTTGGCTGGCCCAACCTTTATTGTTGATAATCACATTTTCATGTGTACTGTAATTGTTTTCAAGCTGTATTTTTCTCTTGTTTGTTTTTACATTCTAGAATTCTGTTCAGAATTTCCTGAAATACAGATATACAGTATGTTAGTTGCTGTGTCCATTATGTTGAAGCCAAATGAAAAGTTCTTAATACTCATGATGTCCTCCGGGTCAAAATCACTAGCTCTTTGTGGCAGATAGAAGGTTCTAAACCTAATTATACAGATTACACACACATATGATGTGCACTGCTGGCACAACAAAGTGTTAGTTTGAAACCCAGGAGGGTTAAAAGTCACAAAAAACAACACAAGCACATAAATAAATAATAAATACATAAATAAATAAATACACACAGCAGACAATAAAAATAACCATACAATCATACGCAAGCAGAGGGCGCCCTATAGTGGTTCAAGATAATATTGTAAGGGCGTCACGAGGGTTAAGAGGTCTTTTGAAAAATGCGTAAGGTTACTGCAATGTTCTGAAGAAACAATTGGACATACAAACAAGTATGTTTGTACATCCCACATGCAGACAAGTGTGTTTGTATGTGGGATGTCCTGATTTTTCCATTCTATATTTGCTTTCACGTTATATTCCAAGTAATGCAACAGTCAATGCTTTATATTGGAAGTAACGCACACAACCAGAGGGGGGCAGCACATGGTAAGATAACAATCAGCTCTTGAAGCTCACGTAGGCCTTTTTCAAGGGCATTACATTGCAGAAGAGCAATGTTTACACACCATCAGTAATAGGATAAACATGATAACACTTCTGTGTTAAATGATTTACTTTGTTATCAGCATAACTAGTTATGGGAGCTATGTAATTTGTAATCAGTAAAACACAAACTTTGGTTAGCTTTTACTATTGTGTTGTAAGACACCACTTTGAACAGAATGAACATAACACAAGAACAAGGAGTCATAACAGTACAGTAAGGGAGAGTAGGTAGAACTTTGTATTAATGAGGAAGATCAATTGCATGTCACTTGGGAAGTAAACTGCAACCAGCAAAGTCCATCATGGTGATGGACGTCTGTCAGATTCCCATGGGCATTAAGAGTACTGTTAGGAAGAGAGTACCGACTCTCTTCCTAACAGACACTTTCCCCCTGTAATCCCAGCACAGTCCAAAGCAGTGAGGGATGGCTCTGCACTCCAGAGACCTCCAGAGTGAATGTACCTGCCAAGAGATGACTAGCTTACTTAGCTTTCACCTGTGGTTTACCAGTAGTTATCAAATATGTTGACCCATGACTCCAAGAAGCACTCAAGACCTTTTATTAAATAATAACATAATAGCATAAAAATACATCAACAATTTAAAAAAAAATGTTGGGGGATAATTTGGGGATAATTAAAAAATAATCCACCACATGGATGTCCAATAATAATGATATATTTAGGATATGACATATATTAATCTCTCATCTTTGATTTGATCCCCTATATGTTTGATCTCAATAGCTCAGTGGTTTTCAATGAGCGGTTCAGGAAACTGTTACAGTAAATACATTGAGCCTTGTGTGTGTGGAAGCCCTATGAACTGCTCCTTAGGAGGCTTGTGGGTTGCACATTTGAGTACCTCCACATATATCTTTGCTTTTACTGTCAGACGCATGGAGCGGTTAGCAGTCAGGTAAGGTCCTGAAGCCTTGTCTCTCTCACCTGGTGCTGCCTATATGCACCCCCCCCCAACCCCCACCTCCTCCCTCCAAATCTTCATCCTGTCTGTGTGCCCCCTTGCAGGCCCAGGCATGCAGCGACACCCACCCAGGAGTTAATGTGCCTCATGATGGTAATCACCGCCCCGCCCCTACTGTCCTACTGGAGAGGGGGATGATGGGAAGATACGGGGGGGAGGAGGGGGCAGGGAACAGCGACAAGCTTGAGAACACCGGTGCGTCTGTTCAGCGAGGGAGGAGCTGTGTCTGTCCACTGACCTTGGAGGGGAAGAGAGAGAGAGGGGGAGAGAGAAAGAGAGAGAATGAGAGAGAGAAAGAGAGAAGGAGAGAGAGAGAAAGGGAGGGAGAGAGTGAGATATAGAGAGAGAGGGAGAGAGAGAGAATGAGACAGAGAGAGTGAGAGGGAGGGAGAGAGAGAATGAGAGAGAGAGAGAGAGGGAGAGTGAGAGTGAGAGAATGAGAGAGAAGGAGGGAGGGAGAGATGGATAGGGAGAGAGGGAGAGAGAGGGAGGGAGAGAGAGAGTGAGTGACAGGGTGAGAGAGAGAGAAAGAGGGAGAGAGGGAGGGAGAGACA
>JAODUG010057130.1:0-14860 GCA_027564795.1 Aphredoderus sayanus
TTACGTTTCTTGGGTATAAATAAAACAAAAATGACTTCAGGAGTGGTTGTAGGTAGGCTACTGTCTACCGATGTTAAGTTTACGTGCTATCCATCGTAATTGAAATGATGTCTTTATTCCGGTGGCTGCACGGCAACACGCACCGACTGACAATTGGCCAAAGCAGAGGCACTGGGAATGTCCCGTTCTCCGTGATCGTATACCCGAGGCTGATGACACCAGAAATGTGGTGATCTGTAATGTTTACAATATTGAAACGCAATAAAACTTGTTCACCCTCATTTTGTATTCTTTTTTGTTTTGTGTGTGTGTGTGTGGGGGGGTAATCTAGTCAACGGCGTTGGAAGAATATGTTGTCCAACAGCGTGCACGTTTTAGATGTGTGCGTAGAGTTGTAAGCCCTCCCATTTATGTGGAACTGGATCACTAGTCTAGTCTCTCACAGGGAACTGGTGGACACTGGGAGCTACTAGCGGTCCAAAAAGTCGGTCCATATAGGCTACTATTTAGAGGAAGATTATTCACACGGCAGAAAAATGAAGGAGAAAAATCTGATCGAGACAGCAAAAATGCAGGGCAACGTCATGGTAAGACAGCTGTGATTTATTAATCTTCAATGGGATTGTGGTGTTTGAAAATCACTCCGCGCATAACACGTCGCATTTTGGAAGTAGCCATCGACTGTCCACCTGCGCTTTGACGCACGGTTGAACTAGTGCTGTTTTGGCTACGCTACGCATGTGAAATACTCACGTTTTTTAGATCGAAATTTCCAGTGACAGCTTTGAAGGTAACTGCACAACACGCTTTTATATAGTTCACGCCCCAGTGGTTATGAGTAGTGTCATGGCGTATAAGGAACACATAGCTTATTAATAATAATTAAATAGTTTTTAAAGTTGCGTCCCGTCATCCTCCTAGTGATTATTCAATAATATTGAGTTTGGTGTTGCCTTCAGAAGGGGGAGCTCAGCTAGCCTGATTTGTTCATCCCAGCAAACTCATTCACATTTTACCCCATGAAAACATGTAGTATGTATACATACATGCAAGATATAGTACTACATATTATCAAAATTTCACAGAAATGTACTGAAAGACCTTCATGGATAATGACTTAGATTTAGAGGTCCATAGTCTATTTAATCACTTTTTGCTGAGTTTAGGTCAAGAAAGACTTTAAAATGGTCTTTCCCATAACTGCTGCATTGGCGGGCTTGATGTGCCTGGTGAATTTTGGCTCTACATCAACACGAAATGTACTTTAATTTTTGTGCTGTTTGAGCAATGTATGGCTTTTATTTATAAATGAATCAGTTTGTCTGGCAGAGCTTTGCTCTTCACACTGGAGGCCATGTTTGGATGTGGGCCACAGCTGTGCACATTTTGGTAAATGGTTCTACAACTAAACACAGACTACACTTCTTAAGACTATATTCAGCAAATTAAACTCAACTTAAACTTTAAATAAAAGAGTAGTAGTTTTCTACAGTATTTAAAATATTAATGTACAATAGCAGCACATTACTATTTTCTATGTAAAGATAAAGTGGGGTGCGTCCTGTTCAAATCATGACATCTTTCCTACTGAGTGACTTGTAATGTGAATATGAAAGTCTATTTAAATATCAGGTCAGTGTACAGGTGTGGCACTGTGCGTATGCTTCTAGTTGGTTCTCTTGGCCGGAGAGAGCCGGTAACAGACCTGTGAATATATGAACTGTACTGTATGATGCAGTACAGTTCATATATTCACGGGTTAGCACTACTAACAGCAGTATGGTTAGTATTTATAAAGTCAGCCACGGTGATTTATAGGCCCTGCAATGAATAGCAGAAAAGTTTTTACTTACCAACTTCATGTATTGATTGCTATGCTGTTCCAACTGGTAAATTGATATAAGAGAGAGAGAGAGGGAGAGAGAGAACCCCATCTCCTACACGTTCATGGATATCAGTCAATCTATCTTTAAGACCTCCAAACTGTAAACTGCAGCCATATACAGTAAGTCTGCATTATCTATAATCATCAGAAAGAAAGTGTCAACGGTTGTGGATGGGACAGACATTCTGTTGCGTTCTGCTGTACAGTATGCCCATAATGGCTTTGGTCTCTAAAATGTGTCTTTACCTTCACGAGAACTGCAGTAGTATTTTCCACCAGTTCAGATGGCCTCTTTCTGTTCTTTCATTCCATTGTGTTTCTGATTGCTCTTTTGTCTCTGCCTTCAAGGCCACAGTGGGCAACGTTGTTGAACAGCTAGCCTAATGATTTATTGCCTTTGGCTGAATGAAAAACATATTTTGGAGCCATCAAATTATCTCTGAAAAAGTGAAAAGGCATTCAAATGGATAACTGTAAGTAGCTTTCTTTTCCTCCTGTGGCGGTACTCTTATCATTTTCAAGGACTTTTCAGTGGGTGGGGGGAAGAGGCTCTCGTCCAACTATAGTGCCTCTTCTGTCATTACTTTACACTGTTACTTCAAAAGACAATGGGCTAAGGCTCTGCTGGCACAATGCAATATTGTGTTGTAGGTGCTCATTTTCAAGGTACGCTCTATTTTAGCTCCCCCAGAAGTACAAAAATTCTCCCGCCTCAGTGCTAACTGTATTACTTACATTAACAGATATAAAAGACTTGCAAACAGCTTGTTTCCCAAAAAATTCCTGAGAATAAGTTTATTGTCCGATTTTGTTTATTGAGTTTTATAGTTGGTCTCCGTGTGTGTCAATCAAAATACTTAAAATAATCTGTCATGGTAGGCAGGTCTTGATGCTTGATGTTAGTAAAGGCTGTGTCCCAGACTTTCATGCAAGTTAACACTGGCTCTGTGAGATACCATTCCTCAAGCTGTGGTAGGGGCTCATGGCTTTTGGAGTTCAAACCAAAATGTTGTTGTACCGCTGGTTTCAATCACAACCGGAATTACACTACAGACTCAATTTCAGGAAAGAAATCCATCCAGCACAGCATCAACATATCATGTATCATGGTTGGCTTTATCAGATGGGAAGAGATGTTTGAAAAAAAAAGAGTTGGATATGATGATATGATTGACTGACTCTGTCAGGTTGATCTCACTATACATTTTAGAAATGATAAATGAACAATTTCCCAAACATTTCACTTGGCTTTTACTTGGACTGGCTTTTACTAACTGAGCCAAACCAAGCACGGTTGCAAACTGTTTATACTGTCCTGACGTTGGCTATAATAATCTATCTTGTGGCTAACTGGAAACCAACGAAGGTCCAATGGAGCATATTGTATGTCCAAGCCAGGTGTGACATCATTTCTAGATCGTAACAAATCATTGGCTGGCCTGTCTTGCCCTGGTGAATGAAGTTACGGCATGTTACAGAAAGTGCAATATCAACAGAAAAGGAATGTTTCACTCAAAGGGAGAAAGGTCTACACAGAATGACAGTTGTAAAATGAAATTATTTGTAGCCCTTTTAAAAAAAGTGTCCAGAATGATTGATGTTTACATGACCCGTTTCCTACTATTCTGTGATGTTGAAATATAGTTTTCAACCATTTGCATTACAGTAGTAACTCCAATAGTGATTTTTCAATGATAATGTTAGAACATACTGAATGTAATGTAAATGTTAGTAGATTCGTAGTAGTACTAATCATTTATTGCATTACACAGTATATTCTTCTAGGTTATATTGTTGTACAGTATATATGTTTAGTAAAGACAGTACACCATTTTTGATTTGATGTATACCTTATATTGCTCTGGCTCTTCATCCAGTGTATCTACTGTATTTACTTTGTTGAATTATTTTAATAATTTTTTTTAATAATACTAATTGCTGGTGTATGACCTGTCCAACTATTGACAAATGTACTACATTATCACTTTGGATAAAAGTGTCTGTCAAATGCAATAATAATAATAATAATAATACATTTTATATCATCTTGTAATAAAACTAGCCCACAGTCTTTCCATTGTAAAATGAGATGAGGGTTTTCCCAGACACACACATCCTGAGGATCCTCTTCTCTCTGATGCCATCTCTTCCTAATGCCTTGCGATCAGGGCCGCTCAGCCAGGCTAGAGAGCTGGAGGCATGCTGCTCATGACATGAGAAGAAGACTGTAAGGGAGATCTCATCCCAAAGGTGGAGTGAGTCTCGATCTGACTTTACTGATCAGAACTCTATCAAAACCAAAACCTTTTCTTTTTCAGTGCCTCCCTCGATTGATTGCTCCCGCACACAGAAAGGGCAGCTTGTGGACCTTGAGGCGATATACAGTAACTCTGAATTGGACAAAAAGTGCATTAGCTTACAATCGCAGACTCCTCCTTTAACACACCTCCATAGCATGCTGCTTTCTGATCACTCTGCAGGTGGAGACGTTTAGCTCTTGGACAGCTTGTTAACTGTAATTGGCAGATGTGTGAACAGTACTAGTGTGTCTCCGGGAGAAGTACTAGTGTATGTATATGCTCCAGTAGAAGTACTAACTTGCTCTACAGTAGTACACTACTGTACACAACAGTAGTAGTGTGTATCTGCTCCAGTAAAGTACAACTGTAACTATTTATCTTCTGCAGAAAAAGTACTAACTATGTGTCTGCTGCAGTAGAAGTACTAACCATGTACAGTATCTGCTGCAATAGAAGTACTAACCATGTATCTGCTGCAGTAGAAAGAGCATCAGTGTGCTGGATAGCAACTGTTGGCTCTGTTACCAAACAGGATATGATCTGACTGAACACACTGGGCCATGGAGTATCTGTAATAAATGGATAGGCTTGTAATTGGAGACTAATTTGGTTTTGGTCAGTTTTATGGCTTCTACTGTACTGCAGAGTGTGTGTGAGTGTGTGAGCGAGTGCTAGAAATGTGGCAATTGCCAAATGGCTTGCTGGAAAAATAAAACAATTGCAGACGTTTGGCCGTTCTGATCTTCTAGTACCGTTTGGATTTTTTATATATTTTTTTTTAAATAAGGAAAGCCCCATTTTAGAATGAGTTCTAGGATTACACAAACAGGAGAGGGAGGAACGGTTTGAGTCTTTAACGTAGTTGAGTGGAGGTGACTGTTTTGAAAGAGACAAACATTGGGAACATTTGAAATGTAAGAGTTCTCTTAATGCCTGATAGCCGCTGCTCTATAGAGCCGGGAGAGTGCTATAGTGGGGCATAGAAAGAGATTGAGTTCTACCAAGACTGAGAGCTTATGAGATAAAAAGAGGAAAAGGGGAAATATGGAGATCAAGAGGTGGAGAGCTAAAGGGGAAAGATGGACAGATGGAATGGTTTCTATTCTAGTGAGACAGACAGATGGGAGAGACAGACTGAGGGGTGAGGATAGACAGACAGAGACAGATGGACAGATGAGATAGACAGGGGGGAGAGCTGACATTTTTGGTTTGGACTTTCAGATGTGATGTCACTGCTTGGCGTTGTGTTTTTAAAAGTGAAGCTGACTAAATCACTTCTGCTGGAACACTGGTGAGGCAGAGAGCCTCAGTACAGAGGATTGTCTTTGGTTTTATCAGCAGATTAGCTCTGTTCTAACAAATCGGGGAAACGTCACACTGACTCAACAGCAAAGCTACTGTAGCAGTCTGCACACCCGACAAAATAAGTTCCTCTCCTCGTTTTTTGTTTTTGTTTCGTACCTTTTGTTTGCACACAGAAACCTGCAGACTGGCAAATGTTCGCCCTGGACACACTGTAAACATAATACTTTTAACCTTTAAGTGACATTCAAAGTGCTCTGCACTGCAAAGGGCGATACATGTCTTACCGAGGAGTTTCTGGACACAAAACCTTTTTACCAGAATTGAATTTACTGTACGTGGATGTAGCTTACTGTCGACAAGACTATGAGTTGTGTCTTTCGAGTTTTACAAAACTCTTCCAGTGAGATGGCCAGTTCATCTGTGTGCACTCATTCGTGTGTGTGTGTGTGCGCACGTGTATGCTGTTTATTGGCACACTATCTGTGCTACTGTACTGTAAATAAGGGCAGAACACATTTACTTCCCACCACAGATTGTGGGTCATGATATAACCTGCTACAGCTTGAGCTAATACAGTTTTGAGCAGCAGACATGGGCTTGACCAGATCTGTGTCTAAGAGAAAATAATTTGCCTGTTAAGCTCAGAGTGAATTACGCTATAATGTTCACCACTGTCCTACAAAGGCCCTCATCTCATCGGGCTGGCTGTGGCTGTTTTAATGAGATCATTACAGGCAGTGATGGGGACAATGAAAGAAATGGTACTGTACCTGTGTATTCCCCTTACATTAGAGGGTTATTAACCATGGTGAGCCCTACCTGGGCCGAAAACCCACTAAAAATACATCATAACACATTTTTGCAGATTAGAGGTACAAAACCAGAGTTTACACTTGTGTAAACAGATAAGCTGTATCTTAGGGCCGATCATAAAATCTTCTTAAAACTTCTGTTACTTAAGACACCGTAAATGAAGCTGGCATCTGAATGTACTACCGCATCATCATATCACATGCAGCCCACTACTCCTGCATACAGCAGGTCCCTCCCAGAGAGCCCAGTCAGGCTGATTTTAATTGATAACAGTGTCACTTCTGGCTCTATCGCCAGACCCTACTGACTAGCAGATGGTCCCTGGCAGGCAGCCACACGTACAATACAGTAGACAGACACGCATGGGATCATAAACGTGTTTACTCTTAAAGGTGTAGACACACACCTGTACTCCACACATTCAAAATCACTTCTATGTTCCAAAACAGTTGGGATAACCCTTGTGATGTCCTGAATTGTATTGAATTTCCACCAGAGGGCGCCATCTGTGTATGATTTTGTGTGTTTTTTATATTGTCATTGCTGTGTGTATTCTTTATTAATTATTTATTTATGTATTTGTTAGTTCTTTTTTTGTTGTGTCTTTTAACCCTCCTGTTGTCTTCGGGTTTCAAACTCGCACCTTGCTGTGCCAGCAGTGCACATTATATGTGTGTGTGCAAGCTGTAGAAATTGAGCGCAGCCGGTCAAGGAAGTCCGCTGCCTGCCAGCGCCACTCAGCTGATCACGTACCCAGCTGACTCACACTATCCTATTTTATAGGCCTTTAGAAGAAGGAGCTTCCTTTTTAAAATGGTAGCCGCCACTTCCTCTCTATTGCTGGGTTCTTAGCTGGACCCCACCACCTCCCCTGCTCCTTCCTTTTTCTGATTGGTTGTGGTGCTTGTCTTTTGTATGTGTTATTAAGGTCGTAGTGGCTTTTTTTGTGCTTGTTTTGCTGCAGGCTTGTTCAGGGGGTTTAAATGATTAGATACCCACATACATGCGTATGATGAGGAGCCCCTGAACTAGCCATTCCGCCAAAGATAAATTGATAACTTCTTGCTAATATTAATTGCATTATTAGACAAGAGTGGCTTGACAGAATTAGGTTTAGCGCCTTCTATCTGCCACACAGAGCTAGTGATTTGGGTCATTTTGACCCAAAGACATCTAGAGTTAGAATGGGAACCTTCTATCTGCCGCAAAGCGGTAGTGCGTTGGGTCAGTTCGACCCGGAGGACAACAGGAGGGTTAAGAGATAGATTTGCCATGATTCCTGAAATGGCTTAAATCATTTTAAATTCACAGAATGCTTGTTTCCCAGTCAGGGTTAGAGATAATGATTTCTTTCCTAGAAGAAGGTACTATATAACATGATTTTGTACTGTTACTGGCCATTAGGCCCTGCGATTGATCTCATATGTCTCAGTGCGTTCATAGTCTTTCCAGTGACACAGATCAGGAAATGGGGGCCGTCCCCATCTCCCTGCCGATCCGGGCATGTATCGATTACATGGGAAATACCAGACTGGTACATGACAAATTTGTCACGAGCGGCCGCAGCTCCCATCCAACCGCCACGGCCCGATATATCAAGGGCAACCCTGCCCGTCACCATATTGACCATTCTGTGCCCAGGCTCATCAATTATAATCCCAGGCAAAGGTGTATAACCTCTGCGTTCAATAAACCTCTTTGTGTTTATGTTCCATGGTAAGGAAGGTGATCGATTAGACGTTTGAGTTATTGACGGTCACTTTTCACGGTGAGTTCGTAGCACTGGGTGTTTGACTATGGCGCTGATGGCCCCCATGGTACTGTGCCTTTTATGAACGGGTTAAGCATCCACACTAAAAACCCTCTCCAGTTTTGTCTTTCACTTACTCTCTCTCTGTACTTTGTTCTGTTCACATCATCTTGAGGAGGTGAAGTATAGGTGGGATGGTCTCAGGAACAATTTAAGGGGAAATGAAAGATACCCACACGGATGAAAAATAAGGAGACTTCAAAATGTAATTTATTCATGAGATGCCAAAAATACTACACAAGAGTAGAAATGTTTTCGTATTATAGTCGTCGGTTCTGAAAATGCATAGTTCCTTTTTCTATTGGACAATTAACTACTGTAGGCATCTTGCATAAGACTGCTTACAGAATGGGCATGTTGGGAATTGAACCTATGACCTTTGGCATTATGCCACTAGCCTATCCTGACCAGAGGTCACAAGTTAATTGACCATATACTTGTTTCAATAGGCAACCCTTAGTTTGAACACTGTCCTAATATATGTTTGCCTTTACACAGACAAACCACCCACCTTTGCTCCACTTGTACCATTTATCCCTCGACACTTTACATTTCCTTCGAATAACATCTCCCTTCTAGTGCGCCCTCCTCCCAGCACCACTTGACATTTAATATTTCCTGGTGAACAGGAGGGAAAATCTGCAGCGTAGATTGATAGATTGGGCCGATAATGAGAAGAGCATGCTGTGCTCCCGGGCCGACAGTTGAGCAAGCATCTCGGCGCCCCCTGGAGCCTGGGAAAGGTCACGCTGCCTCTTCATCAAACATCAGGCCAGCTGGCCCTGCTGTCAGGTGGGCAAGGCCTGTTTGCTCCCTGCCGAGCCTAAAGTTCATTCTCCTGCTCCCTCCGCTATCTCCTCGCTCCCCCGCCCCTTTCGCTAGCGTTCAGGCCTTGTTATACTGTCACCAGGGTGATTTGATAGCCGTTTTGGGAGGGAGTGGAGGAGGGCGCAGTCTGATGATGAAAAGGCTTTATGGTTGCTAGGATGAGCCTCAGTCTTCATATGAAAGTCGACAGTATGGCTGTCGTTTCATAAGTCATGTTCACAGGGCTTTCACAAGCTATGCAGTTCTGCAGTGGCGATGGGGCGCATTGACGATGGTTGTAAACCTCTGATCTCAATCGTGGCTCTTTTACAATCCACGATTGCTTAAAAGGTCATTTATTTCTCTGACGTTGCTATTTTCCGTTTGGGCAAATCGACATTCCGTTTTCCTTTTGACAGGGGGATACAAACCTTTTATGGTAGGAGAAATGAAACATTTCATTCATAACTAAGCGCCAGGTTTCACATCATTGGAAAACTCTGCGGCGAGACATCCCACATTCCTGACCTTGTTTACTTTAAATCACAGCTGTTAACCCCAGTATAGTTGCTCAACAAACTGGGTTCTGTGTATTGTGTGGAAGCTACCTTCCTGTAAAGGTACACATCAATTTGTTAATGGAATTACTCTTGTGGTCGAAAACAGCATAACAACACCACTGTTGTTCTGGTCTGAAACTAGCCAAGAGCATACAGTAAGCATCACACACCTGTGCTAAGTTCTGTAGTCTTTCCCATCCATAGTTGATATGCTCTAACCCCTGTCTACCCTATTCCCATGAGAAGTGAGCCTTGAACCGTTTTTCTGTCAAGCCTGGCCCAAAGGAATGAGCTTTTGCTATTACACCTAATCAGGTTTTTGTGTTCAGAGGACATCACTGTGTGTGTGTGTGTGTGTGTGTGGGGGGGGGTGCTGGTCTTTTGTGTTCTCCTGAATAGTAAACCGCAACTATTTTCTAAAGGCAAATTGGTCGGGGATGATATCCTTCTAATGGCCGCATTTAATGCAATACTAATGTTCTGGAGATAAGAGCAAGCCCTCTGAAATGAATGTGTGTCTGCCCCCTGTCTCGGCGAGGTTCAACTTTGTGCAAGAGAGAAGGGAAAAGAGAAATGCAGACAATTTAATGTTTAAATGTCTAGATGGAATGTGATTATAACTCAATGGGAAAAGTGTTAAATGTTAGTTTTGGTGAATATATTTGAAATGCATGACCCTTGAGCTTCTGTTATTTTGCATAGTAACACACTTTAATCAGCTGGTTGACTGAAAAATCTTTCTCTTTTGTTGACCTGATGCTCTCGCTCTCTCTCTCGCTCTCTCTCTCTCTCTCGCTCTCCCCGAGGATGCATCTGCTACTCTGAGCACGTTCAGACTAGCAGCGCGGATGTCATTTTGTCAGCCAATCAGGTTGGCCGTTGATTCCCTGTAAATCCCAAAGATAAAAACCAGAAAGCTGTGAAACTTGCACGCTTGGGGAAACTTGGGTGAAACCCAGTGCAATCACACAGGATATTGAACATGGGCCATCCCAGCTCTCTGTTAAGTTAATAAAGATTTAACTCCATATTAGAGCTTCTGTCAAGTATTAATCCCCACTGTTAGATTAAAAACACCAAAAAGAAATACAGTAGAGGACAATTTACTTTCAGTTGCTTCTGCTGAATGGTGATTTATAGTTATGTATGGTCAGATAAACATTTTTGACCTAGTTTAGTATGTTTACTGCATATTGTGGGTATGGCATTATCTTTTAGCAAAATCAGTTTAGAATTATTTTTAATTTGGTTTAAGTCAAACAATAAGTACAAACCATATTCTGTTATTTAACAGCACAACATAAATTGCATGTCACCTCATAAATCAGCTAGAAACAACAAACGGTATACAATTCTGATGCATAACAAAAATGATTTGAGATGTGCATAGTCAATACTTTTCATGTTTCTTGTGCCCCTGAATTCTGCCCCAGTGTTTGGCAGTGTTTTATATGCAGGCTCTGCTGTGTGGACCCTCATTGACATTCAGGGGCCTGCGGGATGTTCGAGGAATGATGGCTTCACTGCTGAATTAGGTAGAATGTGTTTTGTTTCTGGAAGGATTTAGTTAGCGTCCCTTGAGACAGAGTATGTGAGCCTTTCTTGGGTGGTGTTTCTGCAACAACGGCGTAGATTGCGAGACCACGGATCCTCTGTGGAACCACCAGCAAGACACAGATGTCCAGGGACAGTTTTGACGTTGACGTTTTTGTTCTTAATGTCTTCGCCTCACAGAGTGGAATACAGATGAACGTGGCTGCTGTGTATAGACTGAGTTATAGCTCTGCTGACTGATGTCTGGAGGTCTGAGGAGAGTGTTAAATTGTTGGTCCCCACAAGGCAGGTCCTCACTTTGTCACATATCTGTTGTGGTGTCACACGTATGCCTACAGAGGGAACACTGAGAACACCATTTCACACACACAGACTCAAATACAAATGTAAACGCGCTTACTACTACTACTAGAGATAAAGTGAGACAGAATATGAATAACGTGATTTTTATATATATATACACACACACACACACACACATACTGTAGTGTATATAGTGCCTCCAGTGTTATTAGTACCCGCAAATAAACCGATAACGTTTATCAGCTCAATCTTGAGCACTGAGAATATGAAAATGGTTTGAGGCCGGCGGAGGGGGGGTGGGGGGATTTATCTTTTCAGTGAAGGTCTTGCATATAAATTGTGAAAAGCATGCATCTTAATGACTGGCCTTTATTGAAACTGTATTACAAAATCTAATCTATCCATATTTTACATGCACAGTATTAGTATATCCCTAGGAAGTCTTCAGTGGTCATCCATGACTTACTGTTTCACTGCGGTATAAATATGAGGTGACACACCAGACAAAAACCGTTTAGGTTGTGGTCGAATATTTTTTGCTTAGGAAGATTCCTAACTGAGCGAAATGACCTGGAAGTACCTACAGTAAGACAACCATGATAAGAGCTGGTTTAATTCTCAAAATGCTAAGGAAAGGTGCTTCCTTGCTTATCTCCTTCAGCATAGGGTACACTGGACTGTGCTTTACAAAAGGAAAGGAGATTATGCCATCTCACAATTCCTTGAGGCAGCAACATTTAAAGCAAAGACTATCAGGTGGTTGATTAACAACCGAAAAGGGATGCGAATCATGCGAATCATATTGACATGATTACAATAGGCATTGCCTATTGTAAGTGAAGTCGGATTCTCATACAGTTGCATCGCATTGTCATTTTCTACTTCCTTATGAATTCTCCTTCACATCTTCCCTCGACCTCATGACATTTTCCATCAAGGTGAAGGAAAAGTGCTTCTGACTGTTCGACCGCAGCCTTAGTCATCCAACATCATGGAGTAGGAAAGATCAGCGACTACACAAATTAAATGAGACAAAAGGCAATACGATGAATGATGAGAAACCCGCCCTACAACCGCCCGATAAAGAAGTAATTCATACTGTAGCATGTGAAACCTTAGTGCACGTGCTAGCACTGGCTAATTTGCTATTAACATAACACATAACGTGTATAAAGAAACGTAAACACTACAGAACTACACAATACAGAGAATGTACCCACGTTGTTCAAATATATTCTGTAATAGAAACTAGAATATATAACCTAACATAGATAGATAGATCGATCATGCGTGGATGAATTCAAGAGCTCTAACACGGAGAGACGACATACTAATACACAACACCAGCCAGAATGAAGATAGATATCATATTTGACATGTTTTATAAATATGTGTAATAATAATAAATGGGACTTGGTCAAAATTAGAAATAATCATTTGAATATGCACATTGATGTATTTAAATCTTTTATTTGACATTATATCAAAAAATAAAAAGTGTCTGTAGTCAAGCAGTCTGAATGTGTGTATATATATATATATATATATATATATATATATATATATATAAACCCTAACTAGAAATATATCTGTAAAAGATTGTGAAAGCACCTCACGCCCACCATGAAGGATGCCATGACCTTTCCGGACCCTTCTGGACCCTTCCCGGTCACCAGTTTGAAAACGGCTGGATGGTGCGTGAGATGGGGCATTGTTGTGGTGTTTGGGCGGGGGCAGCGGGAGGGTCACAATAAGCGTGCTTGCTCTGTCAGAACACGTTCAAGCTGGGGGGCCGTGAGACTTGGAGGGGCTTTCATCTAGCAGGGCCACGTCTGTCTCAATATCCCATGGTGCTTCTGGCACTCTGACCGCAGAAAGAGGGGTTGGGAGGAGGGGTGCCTTCTTCTCCGTCCGCTAAACCACACACACGCGCCCACACACCTAATCTCTGAGAGAAGGTCTGCAGGTGGAGGAAATATGGGGCTTGGTCTGTCACGAAACAAGAGAACGGTTGACTAGCGACATCTTAAACCTTCGCATACACGCACACACACACACACACACACACACACACACGCACACACACACGCGCCTTCTCTCGTAGCTACTGTATCTGGGTGCAGTGTTGTTTCCCTCGGTGGTACGGTGATATGTGCTCACTGCCCATTCGATATCTTTTCATCCTTCACAATGGCGGTCCTGAGCTCATGACAAACACTTCACAGCCGCTGTATGTTTCATATGCTAGGTCAGCACTCCCAAACTCCCGGGGAACTACCTGCACATTCAGACTGCTTGACTACAGACACTTTTTATTTTTTGATATAATGTCAAATAAAAAATGTAAATACATCAATGTGCATATTCAAATGATTATTTCTAATTTTAAGTCCCATTTATTATTGTTACACATATTTATAAAACATGTCAAATATGGTATCTATCTTCACTCTGGCTGGTGGTTGTGTATTAGTATGTCGTCTCTCCGTGTTAGAGCTCTTGAATTCATCCACGCATGGTAGATATTTATCTTTCTGCTGCTGACAGGCAGACAGCCTTGTGAGCCACTAAGTGTTTATGAAATAAAGGCTGTGACGGAAAGCCATATTGAATGATAGCACGCTGTTTGCCCTTGGAAACGACTGCGTAAACCGTGTTTTATTTTCATGTTGTGGTTAAAATGAAAAGCCTTGACTGTTGAGTGTTGAGACCAAGTGCTGTGCATAGACCAACATGTAAACCAACCATATGTTGGTGAAATGCACCCTTGTTGTTGTGATCAGGGTTTGCTTCAAACAGCTGCGTCCATACTCTGTTGAGGCCTTTACATTATTAAACACCGCCAGAGTCCTCCTCGATCTGTCAAAATATTGGCCTCCCTCTCCTCTAGGATCCGATTGGATAAGGGAGCCATCAATCATGTGCTGCAGCTAGATCAATGCCCGAACCCACAAGTGTGTTTGACCTTGGTCTCGGCTGTGCCACTCGTCCCACAAGCTCATCATAAAGTTTTGAAGGAGGAATTCCATCCAAACTATCAGATCAGTATTTATGAGAGAGCTGTAAAGTCCTCGACCTGAACCGTTTAACCCCTCCCCCCCAACCCCGTGTGTGTGGGGAGGGCCCACATGCGCGCGCGCACACACACACACACACACACACACACCTCACAGTCTCTCTTCAGCATGGCATGAAATTAACTGGGTGCCAGCAAAGAGCCTTTTCTTTTTTTTTTTCTGCCCTGCTCTCAGGTCTGACAAGCTAGTGTAATGGAGGAGGTGGTTGGGATTAATGCCTCGGTGTTTGGCTTAAAAACCCTCTCACTTGAGTGGCTGGTCAGGTGCTTTGTCAGTGTCATTGATTTACCCTACACTACAGCTTTCGCATTGGTTAAAAAAAGTTAATTAATAGCATATATATATATATATATATATACACACACACACTTAACCCTCGTAATGTCCTCTGGGTCAAAATGACCCAAATCACTAGCTCTTTGTGGCAGATGGAAGGCGCTAAACCT
>JAODUG010057141.1:0-14859 GCA_027564795.1 Aphredoderus sayanus
AGCTGTAGAATTAGGTTTAGCGCCTTCTATCTGCCACAAAAAGCTAGTGATTTGGGTCATTCTGACCCAGAGGACATCACGAGGGTTAAAGAAAAACTGAAGCAAACATTTATAGGCTTGTAATGAGTAATTACTCTGAAGTCCCTATAATGTAACTATTTCTTAGAATAACAACAATACATTTTAGTTACAGTATGCAGTGACCACATTTGCACAGAGCCCACTGCATTGCATGCTGTAGACTAGAAACCAATGCAGCAGCTTGAGTATAGCAGCCACATAATCTTTACAATCATAGGGGTAATCATAGGGGAAAACCTTGGTGGAGCCTGGGAATAGGTTACATTATTCCCTTCCAACTCTACTGTATCAAACACTTCATACTGTAGAGTAGAGACCCAAAAACTGCAGCTTTTGGGTCAAAGTAGGTCTCTGTTAACGCCTGCTGTGACAGGTGATATACTGTACTTCAGAATACAGCAGATCTCCGGCCAAGGTAAGTGGGCCAGTTTTATTTGTGCATTAACTTCCTCCAGTAGAGTGCAGGAAACAGCAGGAAAGAGATGGGCGCTAGGGGGATGCTGGACTCACAACACCATGTCAAAACAACAAGCTACTGTAGCATGGTTACAGTTGAACTAGCAAAGTGTGCTCTGTGACATTCATTATATTAGAAATATACATACATAAAGATCTTGTAAATAACAAAGTAACAAACTGTATTACGCAGTTGACTCTTACTGTGAAATTGTCTGCAAATGCATTTGTTATCAGTATAACGTTTTCCATTAAAACAACTCAATAAACTGCTGCTGCTGTGTAATTGGAATTTTTATTAATCAATAAACCAAATCATTAGGTATAAAATTTGTTGTTGATGTTGCTGTCATTTGTGGTTGTTGTGTTAGTCAATGTTTGTGGGATACTGGCATGTTTATTTACAGTGTGACTCACCTCTCACAAAACTAATAAAT
The DNA here is from genome assembly GCA_027564795.1 of Aphredoderus sayanus. Lineage (NCBI taxonomy): Eukaryota > Metazoa > Chordata > Actinopteri > Percopsiformes > Aphredoderidae > Aphredoderus > Aphredoderus sayanus. Next base: position 975 of record JAODUG010057141.1, read on the forward strand.
CACACTGTACAGGCTCACTCCCAAAAACCAGCAAATAGAGAGTTAAATGTGTTACGGGTGAATAGCATTTTAGTCACCAAATATATATCTTCTGCTTCTGTAAACCTAGGAAAACAAACATTATCTTCTGAGTGAATATTTCCCATTGAGTTGAAAGTTCCATCAAAGAACCAGCTTTACAGTCAGCCAGTGCACTGCATACCGTCATATGCCCTGCGGTCAACAAACAGTTCCTCTGTCAGTGTTTAATGAGAGCAGCAGCTCGGTGACCTAACCTTACACCCTCCCCCTCCCTCCTTTTATAGCTCCAACTTATAACAAGGATTGAAAACACCAATCAAATACTCTGAATCTCGATTCAGACTGGCGGCTTATACTGTTGGTGCTGCAGGGAGGGTGAGATTAAATGTTTTCCCCACAGAGGATCGAGCTATTTTTATTTACAGTCCTCTTTTCTGGGAAGATAAGCAAGAAACTATACGGTCGCCCTTCAAGGGGGGAATTACACAGCAAGACGGGCAATCTGTGTGCCTGTCTCAGTGGTACTAGACCACATTTTCTATATGTATACATACGTCCATGGTCCAATTCCATGAGCAAACCTATACATGGGAAAATAATGTCAGGTTTGTTTTATTGTTTACACTGTTCTTTCATTTTGAATGCCGAAAGACACCCCTGGTGCAGTGCAACCATTGCTAATGGGGAATAAATATATTGTTTGCAAAGGGACAAAGTAGCCTCTGGTCTCAGAGATAGACATTCTGTTGTTAATGAACGAAGTCCAATAAGACAGGATTTGGTCGCCCAAGGAAGAGAAGATAAAACACGATGTTGCGATTGATTTTTACTGCCTCCACTGTGAGAGGAAGAGATGTGCAATAAGCACTGGGTCCTTTAATCACCCTTGTTCAATATTGAACACGGGTGATGTCTGTTGAGAGGGTTCAAAATACAACACCACCAAAGAGGCTTCCCAACAAAAGAGAAAGTTCAAATATCATAGACATAGAGGATCTCTGTGCCACATCAAATAATGGCTTCTGCTGGGAAACTTCCTAGCCAACAAACACTGACACAATTTGCATCTAAAATCAAGTCTGAATCACATCTTTATCTTTACTCAAAATTTAAAGTCCACTTGTCATTTACCAGAAAAATCTAAGAATGTATTTGTTTCAATTGATACAGTATTGCTTGGAAAAATAAGTTCTGAAATACAATTCATTGCCAGGTAAATAATACTAGCTACAAAAACAGCAGCATACAGTATTTAACTTATTTAGCCAATATTTCAGCCTAGACAGTTGGCGATAGTTTTGAGTCCACAGGTCCAGCTGCGACATGCAAAGACTTGCACCCCTAGTTTCAGGGCTGTCTTCGTCTAACAAAACATTGTTTTTCGCATGCAGATGAGAGGGAATATATGCTTGCTTGATAACAAAGTTTTAAAAAGTACTTTACTGGGAGTGATTATTTTCATGTTGTGAATTGAAATGTGTTGTTTTCTGGCCTTGCTTATATTGCTGACGCCTAAGGAGTGATTGGATAAAATAAAAGCGGTGCTGACAAATGACAGGAGTGGTGAGGCCAATGATAACTCCACTTATCATTAAAGGGCAATAAGTCATTTTTATGATCAATAAAGTTGGCAGATGCCATCTATTGTTGCCCCAGCAGTAAAATCCATAAACAAACAACAACTGTTGCTCTCATGAAATCCCAGTGTTGATAACTTGTGTGGGATGTCAAAGAAAAGTTCCAGCATGCAAGCTGGAGCACTGAACCACTGACTTTGGCATCCTTCCTTCCTATATTTACTAAATGAATTGTACCCAAGGGATTGTGTGGTCTGACATCTACCAAAAACATAATTGGCCTGATTTGATGAGTCAGGGCAATAGTGAGACACTAGCAGATAGCATATACACTGGGTCAGCGGGATGCCAAATCACCTAATTTTAGAAAAATATTTTTTCTGTTTATCCAGCCCCATTAATTTTTATTGGACAGCTCAGCTATGCCTTTGGTGAAACTGAGATTTTTATCTTTGTTGTTTTGCGTTAATGGAAATTCCATTTAAATGTAATACCTCTGCAACCTTTTTCTCCTGTAGTGTAAAACATTCAGTGCTCTATTATGGCTATCTCCACTAGTACCAGTTCTGGCATTACACAGATTTTCCATGCTGTAATTATATGTCGCAACATGGTTAAAAAAGTGCACACAATCCCTGCCAGTGCCAGTGCCAGTGCAAATAGTCATGTAGCATTAAAAGCTGTCATTGTTAATCTTAGCCATGCCCTAAGGTCAACAGAAAAAGGGCTGATGTTGACTCATAGGCATAAGGCAGTGCTCCAGCATGTCCCAGAATACTAGTATACTCATCTGTCAAGCTAACAGACATAACTACAACAAAAATGTTGACCTGGGTTTGTTTGTGTGTGTGACTTGCATTATGCTTATTTGTGTTGTGGTGGTTTATGTTGTGTTCAGGCTTTTATTCAAGTGAAACATGTGCTGTAAGAACAAATAATGGCCATGGTCAATGGTCAAGAGCATGCAACCTTCTTGTGTGTACTATATGTAGATATTGGTGTAACAATGCATTATGTGTTTACATAATATACTGTATCTATTGTATCTTGAATGGACAGGCATATTAAATGTAGTATGTAGACTGTTTTTAGTTCATGCTTTTCTTGGCTTATTTTCTTACTCTGCTTCAGGCAAACCATGGTCATGGTTTGGCTTCTAAACTATAAAAGAAGTGTCTAGTTCTAAACTAGAAAAAAGGTTTCTAGTTTAGTTTAAAAGGCACGAAAAAACAAACAAATACATACATAAATAAATATATTTAAAAAGAAAATACACATAGCACTGACACTAAAGAGAAGGACACAATCAGACACATCACATCAGGTGGCAACATCAGGTGGCAACATATGCTGGCATAAGTTGGTAGTGTGTTTGAAACTCGAGGACAACAGGAGGGTTGAAACAAACCAAATCATACAGTTTTGTATAAATTGCTTTTCATGGAGATAAGTGTCTTTAAAGGGACTTTTTGTCTCACTTTGAACAGTAAATAGCGCCACCGAAATAATGAAAGTCACACCGATTTGCTACTGCAAACTGACTTGCTTTGTTTGAAAACAGTTGGACCATTGTGTGGGCGGCTTTGGGGGAATTTCAGGGAATGTTGGAGCACGCTGTGGCCGTGTGCTATGGGACGTCAGTATTTGATACCGAAACAGCATTGTTTCTCTAACAGCCAATACATAATATCTGATTTCCCATTTAAAACACAAACATTAAAGTATAGTACAAAGAAACTTTAAAGCTCTGTGCATTGGCACAGAGCCCAGTACATTGAGCCACACCAGAACGAACCCAGAAAGACTACAAAAGCGATGGCAAAGAGAACGACGCTGCTGATGACTAAACACAAGTCACGGCATGTTCATGCAATGTTCCATATCCTGAACAGACACCTGAAAAGCTGAGCTCATGCCTATAGCAAACCCATGGCATGGCAAAGAATACTTCAAACGTGAAGACAATCAAAGTCAGCTTCTGGCACCTTCCAAAGCCCCACAGCAATATTGTGGCATCATGAGTGTGGCCTGCACACACTGTCTGGGAAGCAGAAAATGGTACAGTAGCTCAAGTATACAATACTATTCTCTCGCTGTGGAAGATGAAGCAGCAACAGGCCTGGTCCTGTATATAACTCCATGTTTGAGGTCAGGCATGAAATGTTGGCATGGCTAACATTATAGCGTGACAAAAATGCCTCCACGCAACTTGCATTCACATTGGCTAAAGCTTCTAGACAATTATGTACTGTTGTTCTGGGAGTTCTAACCACCAAAAATTGCATGAAAGACTTCTTAATTATCTAAAGAAAACTTCACAAGGAGATCTATGCAGTTGTAATCCGAGCACGTGTACTGGTTGGGCAGGTGGCGGGGGTGGGGGAACGTAATGAGCGAACTAATTGCCACGACGCCGCTCGATAGCTTATGTGGATCCATTTGTCCACACCGTGCCAAACTTAACATTCATCACAGCTTGCTTTAGCCGCCCGTGACCTCTATAGATTTGTTTCTTAGGGGGTGCTCTTTAGACCCGGTGGATTCGGAAGCTAATAAATCAAACTTCCTCGTTTTTCCTTTTTTTTCTGTGCGCCGTTGCTGCTCTAGTCATCTTTGCATTAGACCAAGTGTATATGACTGAATGGCTGCTTTTAAGGGCTCACCTGTCCACCCCCACTACTTCCACACAAACAAGCACACACACACACACACCTCTGTTAACTTGGCCTGGCGATATCTAAGTTGAGCCCCACCACCTGTTTCACCTCACCTGGTCTACAACAATAACAATATAATAGGGAAGATGAGAACATTTGCTCTCGCATCAGCGCCTCTGCCAATCCTAGGCTGTGACATTTTGTAAAGTTTACGGTCTGACAAGGCGAACAATCCAGCACACAGCCAATTAGAGCCTACCAGGCTTTGTGTTGAGCCAGTCAGTCGCACTATCGAGTTTCATGGCCCGCATTTTAATGGCTAGGTGTGTGAGAGTACCCTGATTGTAGGTTGGTGTGATACACAACCTGTCCTGACCATGAGGGAATCTGAAAGGCCTCCGGGAATGACATAACTGATACAATGGCTCAGGCAAGAGAAGGCATATGGCAAACATTGATGTGGACATCCGTTCACCATAAGTTCTACAGAGCTTCAGGGTGAAAGATGCGATGGCACCATCTGCCAGAGTCAGAAAGTCCCAGTTAGAAGTGCTCAATGAGTTCATAGCTTAAACAGCACTGTGATTTTTGAGCAAGTGCCTTCAAGCCAGTATCAGAAAACCTGGAATGTAATTTCACTGCCAGTGGCTTACGCTATATTGAGGTTATTTTTATTAGCCTAAAGCAAAAATGTTTTAGGGTTTGGCTTTTTGGTTATTTCATTAATATTTTTGTAATTATCATTGGAATGGGGAATTGTGTATATATATAAAGTTTTCTAAAGCTTTAATTTCTAAATAAAAATATCTCAGTAGTGTACTGTAGTTAAGTGAACTTTAGTGTGACTATCATTTCATGAATTCGCCTAATAGCATTAACCACATTATTTAGTAGGGGGTCCCAGTCTAATTAAAAAATAAAGAGCTTTGCTAGGTCCCAGTCCAGTAGGTTTGTATGTGGATCAGTGGGCAGGGATTTTAGACCATAAAATATTGTTGTACTTTATCTGAAAACTTACGCAACAGTGCTTAACCTGTTTGTACTTGTCTTTCTTTACTTGTGAGTTCTGTAAAGCATCCAAGTTTTATATATTTTTTCCACACTGGTTCCAGCTCCCTATAATATAGCATATGTTTACTTAAAGATACTTATTTTTGTAATTCACATCAACAACTGATTTTATGAAATGTATTAGTTTGCTATTAGGCATTGTAACAACGAGAACAGTACATTGTACTTTTCAAACAACATATCTATGTATGGTAAATGACAAGTGAGCAGCAAAATTTTAGTGTTTAGTGTTTGATTTGATTTATTGAATGTTGACAGTGGGTATTCTGGACTGTTTTCTGGTTGCTCATCAGTGGCCCTGAAAGAGAGTAGTAAGATCAAGTCTCAGACAATACTGTTGGACAATATTTGGTGATAATTGAACATTGGTAGATGTTAGGTTATGTTAAATCGTATGCAAGAACATATGTGCATGATAAAGTGTGTGCTAGCGCATTCATTTGGCAAACATTATTTAACCCTTGTGATGTCCTTTGGCTCAGAATGACCCAAATCCCTAGCTCTCAGATAGAAGGCGCTAAACCTAATTCTACAGCTTACACAGACATATGATGTGCACTGCTGGCACAACAAGGCATGTGTTTGAAACCCGAGGACAACAGGAGGGTTAAAAGGCACGAAAAAGCAACACAAATACATAAAGAAATAATAAAGAAATAAATTCACACAGCAAGCCAATTAAAAAACACACAAAATCATACACAATCAGATGGCGCCACCGGGTGGCCAAGTACAATATTTTTAAGGACATGACAAGGGTTAAGTGGTTTGTATAAACACTTACCTGTCTCATTCTGTCTGCTCCAGGGTGCTCGGCCAAAAGAGTCCATGGGTATACAGACATAAATCTGTGTTGCTGCTATGATGTCACTCCTGTTTCTTAGTATTTAATATATGTGGACTGCATCATGCAGCCATCATTTACTTAGAAAACATGATGTACTGTAGTAGCTAACCTGTAGTAGCTAAGCTGTGTACATCAACCTATGGTCAAGAGTGCTTATTTTTTTACTTTTCCTGTAAATGCTACACGAGTCTACTCCATTGTACATGATGCATTATTGTATTTTTTTATTTATTGTCAGGCCATGCTCCATTTCTATTTGTTGCAAATGCAATATTCTGCAGCCACTCTATAACAAATGGAAGCCATTTATCAATCTGAATGGGATCTTTGAAGGATTCAATAGACTGTGAGCAACAATGTTTTTTTTAGTTTAACCTAGTCTTTCTTGATGTGAATATGATTGTCCTGTTGAATCAATAAGATAGCTTGAGCGCAATGATTGCTGCTTTCTCTGTCTGAGCAAATGTCACACATAGGCACGGCACATGATTAGATGAGAGAATCAATATATAAGAGTCCCTGCTGCAGTGCAGGTTATCGCTCAAACAATTCAAATGTGACAACGGGAACATTTCGTTTCTTGATCAGTGAGGCTTGCGTTGTGCAGTTCATTCCATGGAGCGGGTGGATTAACTCTACTGAGAAGGCCATCTCGTGTATGGATGGCTATTCCTATTCCTACTCTATTATATAGAAGACAATAAAGGCAAATTGAAAAATGAACTGACGATCCAATTTTCTTTTGACAAAAAGTTTTTTTCCCAACAAATGTTCGCCTATCCTAAAAATGTGCTCTTATCCGTGTGCTGTAGTCGTCTATGTCATCTCTCACACAGACGGCAGGCTTGCAGCAGCAATTTGGTTGGAGCCCTATGTTCTATTAGTGAGTTAATGTCATTAATGTTGCTCAATTCCCGGCGGAGCAGACTAGCACAATGAAATGTGACGGCTCTGTACAACACTGGGGCCGAACATTTCCCCCACCGCTCGCCAGAATGGGCTACAGTATTTCTTTAACGATGCACAATTTAACAATATTCCCACAGGCTTTGTCAAAGCAATCTGTGAATGCTCAAAACAATGGCTCAGAATGTTAACCTATTCAGTGTACTTCTTAAGAGTGTTAAAGTTCTGTGGAAACAGAAGAAACACAGCAGTATATTTGAAGTGCTACAATTATGTTACATAAACAGCCTGGTCAGATTGTCCAGATCGTCAATGTCCATACATTTCATGATATGACAAGTAAAACATGAGAATGATACAAAATAACAAAAAAAAGATTACATTATTTTGGATGTTGAAGCTTGTGTTTTATGATTTGGCATACTGAAAACACAATAATTGCTTATAAGAAGCTGACGAAAACTGATATTGCATTTATTGGAATCCCAAATATGAAGACTGAAAATCTCAGTATTGCGCTGCGCCACTGAAGCATACAAACCTATTTGATTTAGCGAGATTTGGCAGCAATGTCTATTTTTTACTGCCAGTGTAACATCGACAAGCACACAACAATATAATGTTAAATTGTTGAAAAATAGCTACAGTACAGATGGCATTTTTTGTAGTTGTTACATACACTCTATCATACCATGTAAAATACAATTATTTCAACAATTAGGACATTTTGCCCAATAAAGTAGTATTAAGTATTAAGTATTAAGTATTACTATTAGAGTTGTGCAAAATGATAACATGACAAAATGATGTCATGAAAACGAATAGATAATTTGCTGTTGTGTCAATGCAATGAACCAGAGCTACATAGTGATTGCTACAGAAGGCCCACATCACCAAACTCAAACCAAACGATAGCCGATCTGTCTGTTCTTGTGTCCTACAGCAAGTTCAAACTCATTCTACCAACATCACTGTATTTTACCCCAGTAGAAGGTTTTAAATTGTTCTGGATGAATAACAACAGACCATTGCACAACTAACGGCAGGTTTCTCTGTCATGAAGTAGACACACTATCTTTTATATTATAAAACGTTCAACTGCATGGGCCTTATAATGTCAGCTTATAATGTGAGTTTTATTTTGACCTGTACAAAGGCAGACTGTGTGTGTAAACCAAATCCATAGGTTTTCTATAGCTATTTCCGTCTGTGGCCTTTATGCACCAAATATGTAATGTGTTTCAACCCTGAGAAATACATTGTGAAGTATATACGAAAATACTGTGAGTATATCTCCCACAGATTCCGTATGCTACATAAAGGACAACTTCCTGGGCCTCTCTTCCCAACTGTAAGCTCTCATTACCCTCAATGTGACTCATACGGGAAAAGACATCACGACCATATCTGTATGCAGATGACCAAATCTTAGTAGAAACTTGACCAATTGATAAGAGTTGAGCAAAGATACCTCTATCTCTCCCAAACATATGCAAGTAAATAGTGAGTCATAAATGAATAAACTTTAAAACTGCCTCGCATTACTCATTATGTCTCTAGTCACTTGTCCTCTTGTACCAACTGTGTGAGATTAATCCAATTATCTGGAAATGAATAACCACCAACAGAAATAAAATGTTGACGTCTACAAAGCCATACATTACATATCAACCATTACTTTAATTAATAATCTGCTCTAGTCATGAAGTGATATGTACAGTAAACTGAGGGCAGGTTATTGTATCAAGCAGACAGAAAACACAACAAACATCATCATAAGCCTGGTATTTCAAGGTGCTGTTAAACAAAACAGAGTCACCAGTACATCTTATTCTTAGCAGCATACTGAAAGTATAACTTGGGGTGCTGTGAGAGGGCATTGTGCGGAGGTTGGAAGGGCTGGAGGGGAGTTCCACTATGACTGGAAGTGATGGAGAGAATACCATAAGAGAGTACATCACCGCTCCCAACGGAGAGCGGAGGAAGCACCCGGTGCCAATTTCTCCAAGCGACAGGCACACAGGACACACAGATTAACCTGTGGCTGAGGCTTCCAGCACTACATTTGTCATTTTCTCTGCAGCGTCAGGCTCCAATGGACAGGCATTATTTTTCTCACACGAGACGCTATGTAGTCAACCCCCGTCTGCAAGTGGGCTAATGGCGCTTCAGAACCAACAGTATGGAACCAACTGCTCTGAGGAGAGGTCTGTGGAGAGTCTGTTTGAGCATCTGTGTCGCTCAGACTACAATAATGCACTAGTTGATGTTCCTTGTAATAATACACCCTCCTCTCTTTCATTTGTTCTTTAGGAAACACATTCTCTTCATTTGTTCTTCATCATTTAGCATGTAAATTAGACACACCGACGTGACCTTTGGGGATTAAAGGTGGAGTCGGTCAAAACAAAAACACCTCTGTCTTCAATGTCGTAGGGTGCTCCCTCAGAGGCTACGCCCCACATATTGTCCTATATTGGCATTGCCAAGGCTGGGATAGTGTTATTGTGTGTGTTGCAGTTTGCACCAGTTTGTTTGTTCCCGTTTACAGATCCAGAGCTGTGTAGATTATTTTTTAAATGCACACAGAAGTGGACCGTAAGTAGAGTTTCACAGAATTTGACAAATTGTGTATTAGCTTACAATTGCTGAATCAACCTTTAATAAAGTATTGTGTATCCACTAGACAGTCACATGTAATTATATGATGCTCATAGACCAGACCTATGGTATACTTGGTATAGCTGGGCAGGTAAAACAGTGTCATTATTTGCCATGATGAACAAGAGCTAAACTGACTAACGGCCTTCAGCGGAGTTGTAGAGCCACGTCAATATATTTTATTATGTTGTTAGCACATGCACTAACTCACTTCTATCCTAGTGATATTTAATCCAAGCATCCTACTGTAACAGCCAGCAAAGCTCTATTTAAAACCCATCTCTATTAAAACATTCATGAGATAAACAGCTTTATTAGATTCAGTGTGTCTCCTCTGATGGAAAAAAAGGATGCTGCCGCCATGCTGCATGCAGGCAGGAGCACAGAATTGTAAATACAAGCATTTGAATAAATTATTGGCAACTATATTGGCTGCTCCAAGTAAACTGCAAAAGGGACACAATTATTATGGTAAAGTAGCAGATGCAATCAAATTATGGGTTTGTGAGAGTGATAGAGAGTGAGCAAGACAGAGATATTGAGAGACAGAAAGATAGAGAGAGAGAGAGAGAGAGAGAGAGAGAGAGATGGGGGGGGGGGGGATATGTGTTTGGTTGTTCATCAAAAATCACCCCCAACAAACAGAGGCATGCTGTGACATTAATCTGTTCCTGGCAAGATTCAGAGGGAAGCTAAACAGACACATTCTCATTAGGAAACAAAAGGGCTGCATAGGGAAGCGGTGAATTCGCTAGATGCCACAGATCAGTTATCAGTCAGACAGACTGATGCGGTAGCATGTTGTAATAAGATATATTCCTTTTATATATCAGTACAACACTAGTAGTCTGGTGCTTTAATGAACTGTGTTTCCTCATTGCAGAAGCTAATTAAAATGGCACGTTTTGAGGTTTCTCGCTGCATATAGCCTGAGGTTGCAGTAACAGGATCACTTCAAACACAGAGTGAGTGGCTAATTAAATTTAGTCTCAAATTAATGAGTCAAGCGGCTTACATCTCCACCAGACAAGGTGTGACACACTGAACCGGTGATACCTTTATTAGGGACACTGTACCAGTGATACTTTTTATTAGGCATTAGGAGACACAATACTCCACTTATTATTTTCAAGTACAGCAGTATTATTTTTTGTAGTGATAGGAATAATTCCTGTAATATTGCCCTAAAGTTTTTTCCTAGTTGATAACTTTTTGCATATGTAAATAGCACTAATTGTCAGCTGACGATACTGCTTGAGGGTACAGTAACTCATTAAAATGCAAATTATTTTTATAGATGCTTATTACATTTAAAGTTTTTAGCCACCCCATGTGAAAAGGATTTACACTGAATATTAAATATCAGCTGAAATATCAAAATAAAAAAAATGCGAATTGATTATATGTCAAAATAGCACTGCACACTCTACTTACAAAACATGCCCATACAAAAGACCATGAAACCAGACCTCCTAAATCTTTACCTCCCATTCTAGGACACTGCACGACACTAATTACAAATTCCATTTAAACTCTGAATGTTCGAAAACATAAATATTCCCTGCAGGCAAACACTGATAGCAGCTAGAAACGTCTGGCTCTGAGACACCACAGATAAGAAGAGCCTGCTCAATGCTAATGTATTCTTGACCTTTAGCATACAGCATATTGTGTTTAGGTTAAGTCTACCCCAAACATTTTCCCTCCAACAGCATCTGACTCTGCCCGTGGCCTTTCCACTACTCTCACTGCTCTGCCACCTTTCACTGATGGAAGAGGGCAAGAATATCAAGTAGATACAGACTCTCCTTCACTTTGTCCAACTTGCCAACTCAGACCTTTCACAGCTTGTTGAGTCTCTGACATCCAATACCCAGTATTATCATTACAGCATGTATAGTAATAAGACTAAGTTGCAACATGTCAGAAGGAACCAGGTGTGGTGTAGACTATGCAGGATGTGCACTGTCTGGACTTTAACCCTGGTGCATTAACTATTGTTGTGTTAAAATCTAGCAATAGCAATCGAGTCATATTCTTTATAGTGGACCATGTAGGGTCTCCATTTGGTATAATGTGTATTATTTGTCGACCAGGGCCATCATAAATATAGAAATGAGTTTATGAATATAAATATGTAATTTAGCATAAATATTTGGATGGCAGAAACCATGCTATACACAACTATAAAGCTATTATTCACATTGTTTGAATGGGTTGTGTGGTCCATTAAGGCCTAAACAGAGTTAATTAAATATATTAAAACAATGAATGCATACATTTTTCATTGGGTTTATTTAGCCTGTTAAGAAAGGTATTTTGTGATGAAGAAACTGCTATATATTTCCCAGAGCAACGACATTGGCATCCATAAAAGGAAAAATAAGTATGTTAGAAGTACATTTCAGTTGTACAGTGACTTATAACGTTTCATCTGTGAACAGTTGCCTGTCATATAAAACCTACAAAGCACAGAATTTGCACCCAGCGCTATAACTAGGTTATCCTAAAGCGCAATTGCCAAGAACTGTCGATGTCGACACTTTAGGATATTATTCGTCTGTCGAACAGTTGCATCCAGGACATTATACGTTAGTATTCATAGATAACCGTGAACATTCCCAAATTACGCACGGTTTTGACAGGAAGATACGTTGTGTTTTCATAAATACCCACATTTATTAACATATGCCATATATAAAAGTAGTCTGAGTTGCGTTAGTATACCATCTTACCTTCAGTAGTTGTGCAAGATCCAAACAGGGCGGCCAAGGCGAGAAAAAAAACGCAAGGACACCATTTGTTGACCAGTGCCATGCTTGCTGACACGAGCTGAACCAAATGGAAAGTATTTTAAAGAAAACTTCGACAACTCAAGTTATAGGGCTGCAGTGTGTGGGCGCGTACTTCCGGTAGATAGGCGTACAGTACAATAAAGTCAAGGGATAATCGTTCCAATTAATTTCGTAAGGCAATGCCAGTATTCCTAAGAATCATTCAAACGTAATCCAACACAAAATGCAATGGTAAGGTAATGAATGTTCATTTTACTCAATATTCAAAGGGATTTATTCCCATTGAAATATATTGTTGCTTAAAATAAGTATATTGTAATAAAGAAGTATTATATATATATATAAGTTGGATATACGCTGAATAACCCCTACAATGCATGTTTCTCTCTCTCTCTCCATAGCTTCAAATTGCCATGGCTTGCATTTGTTTTGTCTTAATCAACAATTGAAACAGTGGCAATTCATCTAACTGTGATAAGAAAATGTGCGTCCAAAGCATTTTGCTCAGTGCAGCTTTTGGCAGAAACTCTAAATTCAGGAATCCTGCACCCAAACAGTTGTTTTTGGAGAAGGCAGATCAATTTCAAACTGAGCTTGTGTGCTGCTTGTTGCTTTTAAATGACGCACATAATATGATGTTTTTTGTTTTTAAGCCGTGTTACTAAATGTGGACCAAATACTTGAAGTGTGCAGTAGTGCACTTATTGCTCATTTTCATATCTGCTTATGCTGATGAGACCAACGATATTAAATATGTATCCACTATGTACTGTAATGTAAGGCTTAAATAGTCTTGACAGTCAGTGTTTTGCTGTGTCTATTAAAAATTGTCACAACATAATAAGAAATATGTTGCAGGGCATTTTATAAGTGTAATGTAGGGCAAAAGAACATGGCCTTCAGTAGACTTTCCTTTGGTAAATATGCGTAGGTTTAAGTCCCTCATAAGAAAGATAATTAGTTGTAAAACAGATGACCAGGTAGCAAACCATATGACTCAGCAAACCTTTTAGTCAACTGTCATTACAATGTTTGCAATGCCAATTTCCACTTTCTTGGCGTTTTTTGAGAAACTGGATTAAATTGTCAAATGTTTTTAATCATGTAATTGAATTGACACTATTGCAAGGCCATGTACAGAAATATATTTATCATTAGCTAGTTCTACAGTATATATACTGTAGACCTAGCTAATATATCTCAAGATATACAGTACCAATTAGCTTTCACTACTGCAGAGCAACAAATTTATCTTATCCAGATACCAATGTATAACAAATGTATAGAAAATTGGAATGTAGGGATTTTTTCCAGATAAATGTCATGATAAATTAATATTTCTGATAAAAT
>JAODUG010057171.1:0-14857 GCA_027564795.1 Aphredoderus sayanus
GTTGTGCCAGCAGTGCACATCATATGTGTGTGTAAGCTGTAGAATTAGGTTTAGCGCCCCCTATCTGCCACAAAGAGTCATTGATTTTGGTCATTCTGACCCAGAAGACATGAGGGTTAAAACGCAACAGCCCATTGTAAGGACAGGGATATCCAGTAGAGATAAAAATAATTAACCTAACTATTCAGCATGTGGGGAAGACTTGCTGTTGGCAGACATTTTATATAATAATAAAATCAATGGTTTCAATATTGGGCCTGGGTATATGAGTAATCGACCAATGGACCAGGCTGGTACAATCGTGCACTACTTCATTGTTCTCAAATTAATAACTCCACTGTGATGTGAGCAGTAAATAAGATACTTTCCAGTTCATTTGTATTTTGGTGATGTAGCAACTGAGCTTTAGTTTGAGTCAAACTGGGGTTTACACTTTACCAAAGTTATTAGAATTCAAACCTATAGAGGAACGTTTCTGGTTCACTGTGGGTGTGTCACCCTACCACACATAACTGGTGTGGTAGGGTGACACTTGTCCTTCTGGTCTGCATAAAGGGGGCTCTTCTATATAATTGTGAGGGACCAGGCCTCCAACCCCACCTCCCCTCCTTCCATAAGTGAAACGTGGAAGTCGGCTTACATTTATGTTATTTTTTTATTTTTTGCCTGCCTCATGCAGCTAATGCATTTGTATGCGGGCGTAGGCCTTATGATGGTGGTGCCTGGACTCTAGAGACTCCTAAGTGAAATGGGCCTTTTCCAGAGTGTGCCCTGCATTGCACCTGACACAAACCTACTGACTTGGCCGGGTAGGTCATAGATGGAGCTTCCTCCACCGCAGGACACAGAGCAGAAATAGGAACATGAACCTATGTGATTCCTTTTATGAACCCATAAATCTCCATTTAGTTAGCCTGCATTTATAGTAAAGGTATAGTATGGTTAAAGGACATTCAGGAGAAAGCTTGTTTATAGTTTGACCGATCAAAATAAAAACTCCTCTCCCTTCAATGCCATAGGATGCCTTAGAATCTCCACCCTACACATTGGAAACGCATTGCCAAAGCTAGGATATTGTTGTATGGTTCAGTCTACACCAGTTTTTGTGTTCTCATTTAGAGAATAAAAAAATAAATGGGGAAAATATGCTTAAAAATGTCCGTCTGTGGGACCTTTTTTAAATACGAACTTGTTCGAGGCACTATCGGTCAATTGTTTTAGTTGAAGTTGTCCATCTTAGATTCTACTTTCCGTTTCTCTTCAGTTGTTATATTGTTTTTGTGTCTGTGTTTAAGTTACAGCCTCGCTCTCCAGGTTTAACCTTAACAGGGATATTTCTCTCCTCATGCATTCCTTTCTGTTTGGTTCAGCACCAACAAGGCATTGTGTGTAGATGTTTCATGTGCCTAAAACTGCATATTGACTTTGGACCAAACCCAGATACTGCATCTATGAGTCTGTCTCACGCAAGTTAGAATCCTATGAAAACAGGCCATACAATTCATAAGAGAATGTAGCAACTTTAATTTAAAAGTGCAGTGTAAATCACTTTCCTAGGATGGTTGTGCCATCTAATTAAAAATATAAAGGTAATGCTGACAATTAAGCCTCTGTAATGATAAGCAGTCATTTTTATTTGCATATATTAAAGGCATCGATCACAGTGTTTTTCTAACTGCTATCTCTCCTATGTAGAAAAGCTTTTATAGAAACTGATGGACTTCAATTTGATAAGAACAATTTAACTTCTATTGAGCTCCATTGTAACAGACACTTCTAATGCATCTATAATTCTAATGGACAAAATGTCCTGCAAAAAGCAGCAGGAGGGTTAATACTAAATAATTACAAAATAACTATAAATTATTAACATATTTTTAACCTAACCATTTTGACCCAAAGACAATGGGAGGAGTAACTTGCAATAATGACCCGCAAAATACCTCTTCTATAACCATAACCCTATAGGGCGACAGGAGTGTTAAATAAAATGGAGACAGGCAAATATTGAGTTCATTAAATTCAACCTCAACGTGGAATTATGTGTGTGGACATCTATTGAGGGAAGTGTTAACAGTCAGAAGGTTTGCTTAGCAATAACATTTCTTTCAATACCCTGCAAAATGACTTGCAAGAAGATCCTTGAAAATGGAGTGAATATATGGAGTTTGTGCATAATATTTCAAAATAATTGCGCGCTCACTGGGACCACATTTCAGGTCAAACCTGTTGCTAACAAGGGAAACAGGTGCTCTAGTTTTTTCTTCTTTATCGTCTTCTTCTTAACCCTCATGGTGTCCTCCGGGTCAAAATGACCCAAATCACTACCTCTTTGTGGCAGATAGAAGGCGCCACACACACATATATGATGTGCACTGCTGGCACAACAAGGTGTGAGTTTGAAACCCGAGGACAACAGGAGGGTTAACGGGTACAAACAAATACATAAATAAATAATAAATAAATACACTCAGCAATGCCAATTTAAAAAACTCAATCATACTGAATCAGATGGCGCCGCCGTGTGGCCGAATACGATATTTTGAAGGACATCACGAGGGTTAAGAAGCCAGACTACGTCGGTGCTCAGCTCGACGACGACCATAACCTCTGCTCATTAACTTCCACATAGCTGTACTTTTACTTCCTAGGCTGCTTCCTGCTTCCCTGGCCTAAACAAGGTGTTTGCGCTAATGTGAACAGTCCCTGGCCTAGAAATCAAAACACTGTGCCAACAAGTTGCTTATTTTTAAATCCGTGCCCACTTAAAACAATACTGTACTTTTGATAAGCTTCCAATTCTGTAGCTTTCTTAAGACCCAAACCATATCAGCATTTACAAATATAACAACTGTTTTTGTAAATGTGTGCGTGTTAGTGTGTGTGTGTGTGTGTGTGTGCGTGCGCGCATGTGTACACACACAGCAGCTTTTTAAAATTCGGTCCACACAGCAATACATTATGTCACGCAGGTTTCCATACACACTTGTCTGCGTGTGCGAGACAGAGCTGACTGAAGTCCATGTACAAGGAGCCACTACAGCAGTCTGCACTCTCTCCCATGGGTCAGCAATGTACACCATACGGTCTAATGTGATGTACACTGAGAGCCTACTAATGGCGCATTTGTCTATAATGGTTTTCCCCAGAATTGTTGATGACACACACTGCATCTCTCGTCTGACCTTCTGCTGTATTAAGTTAATTCGATTTCACATGGCCAAAGGCGTGTCTGTTAAGATGTTAGCTAGCCTGGCCCCAGCCCCTACACACACACACACACACACATGCGCGCACACACACACACACACACACACGCACGCACGCACGCACACACACACACACACACAGCATTCGCATTCCTGATGAATGAAACGTTAATTTGAGCAGCCACAGATGTGGTGTGCCTCCTCTCGCCATATGTAACCAACGTATGTGTTTATTTTTTGTATGTGTGTCTGTATGGCAGGCCTTGGCTAAAGTACAGTGTGTTGAATGTCTTAACACGGGCTTGTTTTGAGGGGCTTTTCTAACCTTGTGTGTTTAATGGATATCCATGTTTGTGCGCAGGAGTTACTGTGTGTGTGTGTGTGTGTGTGTGTGTGTGTGTGTACTATCGGATTGTTTCTCCACACACCAGACGTAAGAAGCTTGTCTTGGCTTTGTCCTCTGAAGTTAACAGTTCAAATCCTGGATTGGGAATAAATATCTAGGCTGGGTGAGAAATACCCTGTCCTTATGCAGTTCCTTGAGCAAAGCACCTTCCAACTGATTTTTCCGAGATTGACAGAGGCTTAACACGTGGATGTTTCTAGGCTGAAAGAGCTTGGCGCTATACTGTTGTTCAACGTTCCCTAGACTGTAAAAGGCAATCAGAGAGTTCTAAGTGGGAGGGGCTTTGAAGAAGATGTAATACATCTGTTTGTCTTTGGTGGGTGGGTGTGTCTTCAGGGGTAATGAGATGGTGGGGATGATGATGGCCACTGACAGGAAAGGAGTTGAGGAGCTGAATCTCATTTTATTTTATTTTTTTATTTTTTATTTTTTTTATCTTATGCTGGTAGACAACTGGTGTGATTGGTTGCTATTGATCTATGTTTATACAGTGTTTACCATCATACCCCTCAAATGATGATATGATTTTTATTTTTTATTCTCAGTCTTCCTCATCAATGAATAAAGCTTATTTATCTCACACTGGTATCAGATCAGTACTCTGCTCTCAACATTTAGTCTCACTTTAAATATTGAGACTGAAACCTAACATATTTTATATAGTGCAAGAACTGGGATTTAACGTAATAGATGGCCGTAACTTGATCTTGCCAAAAAGTGAGCCTGCATGAAACTGTTAAACTATATAAATTGTTTACAGTGTAATTATAAAAACCTTATTGTAAACCATTTATAAATACTTTTTTTTACAGTAGTCTTATTGTAAAGTGGTACCCACTTCTCTGACTTTTGCTCTCTTTGGATGTCTACCAGATGTTTTGGGTTATGAACTAGCTGGACTGGATGACATTACATGACAGGTGGAACATGCTGTGCTTGGGAATGTTCAATATCCCTTGCTGTGGCTTCCCCTGCCAGCCTATGATGCATGCTAACACCCAACTAATCATGAGGATAAGACCGGGGTCCCCTAACAGCAATAGCCTGGGACAATGGCGGAGGTTCTTGCTGTTCTTTCATCACCATGGAACCCTAAGCGCTAGGAAACCGTTGATGTAATCGCTGAGTACTTTTACTTTGAAGTCTACCGGGACAACATGCATGCATGCACGTATGCCTGTAGCCCTCAGACCCTGCTGTGCACATGCTAGAACAGTCGCACTTTCTCACAAACAAATGTCCAGTCATGTGCGGCCTCTGGAATAGATTAGATCTGATATCCCACAATGCACTGCGGGAAGGGGTGGGGTGTGTGTGTGTCTCAGAGCTGGGCAGCCGGCCAGGGAGAGATGATGGTATGGATCACCATGGCTATAGCACCTCCTAGAATGTCATACGTGGTGCATGACATCATGTGAACAGCATGGGTCACATGCTGGATGTTTGCTTCCATTTTGGATTTGAGTGTTGCCGTCCTCTGTCCCTATTGACTTGTGATGAATTGATTGGAGTTGAATAACTTTAGTTTCCCTCTAGGAAAACTGAAATTATAACCTGATGCACCAGATGGTTTGTTACACAGAACCATCTGGAACGCCGTCCATTGAAACGGTTGAAAAGTGCCTGCCTTTAAAAAAAAATACTTGGCAGGTAGGGCTGGGCGATATGAACTCATATCCTGGTAGTTTTAGACGGAATTCAGATGCACGATATTCAGGAGATCTTTTTTTATTATTTTTATTATTATTAACACAAAGTGGGCTTACTGTTAAGATATACATCGAAGCCAAATGTGAGTTGTCACAAGCACTTTTATTAAAAGACTGATCAAAATAATTTCCTCTCCTGCTCCTGAGTGGAGTGTCACTGTCGGTTAACATCACACCTGAACTTTGCCCATAGTGCCCCCCGGTATGACGATTATTGATCAGAAGTTTGGACTGAACCACAGCAATTTCCAGGTTGTCCAAGATTAAGGGAAAATAAAAGAAAGAAAACGTGCCTCTATAGAGACAGTCACCTGGAAAGCTGAAGACTCTAGTTTTAAGAACCATTCCCAGCTATTCCATATCCCGACATTCTAATAGTATTCACAGCCTTGTGACCCCGGGTTATTAACCCTCCTGTTGTCCTCCGGGTAAAACTGCCCCAACGCACTACCTCTTACACAGACGTATGTCTATGTAAGCCATCGAAACATAAGCAGGTGGCTCCATCTGCTGGCGCAAGATGGTAGTGCGTTTGAAACCCGAGGACAACAGGAGGGCTAAACAAGCGTGAAGGAAAAGTGTCAAAAAGCAGTGTAGAGCAGTAGAAGGTCTCCTCAATCTGTGTACAGATCTTAACCAGGCGTTGCTCTATGGAGCTGAGCAAATGGTCTGCCAAAGATTGTGGGTGTGAGTGAAAACAGGGTGTACAAAATTGTGTGTGCGCATGCACTGTGAGGGAGAGAAATAGACAGTGATGAAGATGGAAAGGCAGGAAAGTGGTCTGTGTGTGTGTGTTCCAGATGGGCTTTGAGCGTTACAATGGAGAGATGCGAGAGGTGGAATGGGGGCGGAGTCATGCATTGAGCATAACCGGTGAAGACGGGAGAATGAAGGGAGTTCAAGAGGGATTGCGGAGGAAACGGTGGGTGGAGGAGGACTGGGTGTTCAGCCAAAGTGGTGAATAATCAGGGAGGACGCAAGTGTTGGAGGAGGATGATGTTTGGGGGGAATAGCGGGTGGGAATGAGACCATGCAATCCAACGATTTGTGTCTAGGATCGTACACAAACCGAGCCTGGTGAATAATAGGGTCTGGCCACGCTCCATTGGGAAGTGTTAACAGTCCTTGCCTCACACTGGGCGTGGACCTATAGTTAATTTTCAAAGCATTGGACAGCGTTTAACCAATCGCCGTTGCCATAACTGTTTTGTTCGCATCATAGCTCTGCCACCATTTTGAAATAGGCCTGACTTAACCCTCCCACTGTCCTATGGGTCAAAATGACCCTTTGAACTCGCCAGTAGCGGGCGCCAACCACAACACGGACATATGAGGACATATGACATTCCGCGGTTGGCTCCCTCTACTGGTCGTCTGCTGAAATGCCTTGGGACAGCGGGAGGGTTGAACGCCATCACACTAACGCACCCTGATTGGTCCGCCAGCAGGTTGGCTGTGAAGATGTGAACAGGGTTTCCAGACTATCATCTCAGTGGAAATAACTGGAGCCCAGAGCAATAGTTGGGTGGAGCCAGGCTAAATATATAAGGATAATATTATACCATCATGATTCAATAATTCTGGAACTCTATAATAATGCAAAGTTTTACAGGAATATTGTAAGATCACACTAATGTTGTAATTTATCTATATCTAAAAATTATTTTAATAATTTCTATTAAAAGTACCTTATTGCCCTTCTGTTAGTAGTAGTTATAGACTATTACTACAGTATGCATTCATACAGTTGCCACATTGCTATATTCTGCACCTTTAAGGTTATCTTGTGAAGCTGATACAGGTCCTGTGATTGGAATACGAAACTTAACAGCATCAGATTCTGCCTTGCTCCTGTGAGAGTGAGCTTGATGGCGGAGGTTGGGCTGATTTATGGGTCGATACTGAAATGAGAGAACCTTATACAGGCAATGCAATAATGAGGAATTCCATGGATCGAAGTAATCTCCACCATCAAATCTCCACACCCACCTAGTGTGTAGATTTCAGAGGGCTCTACATGCATATCACCATTGCACTGTGTATAAAATAAAGGAGATAATTTAGGTTGCATCACATTTATGTACGTATACACAGTATCCTTTTATTTGTATTAAATATGCAAATGTTTTGTGAAAATGAGGCAATACAGTGTATTGCACATTGTATTGTATTTCCACATATCCTATAATTAGGGGCTGGCTAAAGCCTGGACTTGGTTTGGATACTATAGATGCAGAGAAGGAAGGGTGGACGAGTGCAGAGAATGCTAAATAAGGGTGCGGCCTTCGAAGCATCACTCGTCCTCTAGTCCCGGATGGCATCGCTGTCTATCCCTGTCGCCGCCTTCTTCCTTTCCTCCTTCCATCGCTGTCTATCCCTGTCGCCGCCTTCTTCCTTTCCTCCTTCCATCGCTGTCTATCCCTGTCGCTGCCTTCTTCCTTTCCTCCTTCCATCGCTGTCTATCCCTGTCGCCGCCTTCTTCCTTTCCTCCTTCCATCGCTGGTTTTAATTGTATTTTGTAGATGGGTTTAATTTTTAATCTTCAGCTCTTTGCTCTCTTCAAGTCTTCATCTTGTTTCATCCTTCTCAAGGCCTTCATTTCCTTAACTCCTCTCTCTCTCTCTCTCTGTGTTTTTCTGCTCTCTTCCATCCCTCCCTCCTTGGCATGGCTCCAGCAGCCACACCCTCTGATGTGGCCTGTTTATCTCAGCTAGCTTGGAACAACCAGTTCTCCACAGAGTTAATCCCCAGGGCCACAGCCCCTTCCCCCTGACCCTCCCCCCCCCTTTCCCCCACACCCACACAGCTGGGTTACATATTACAGTGGACCAGAAATGACCTGTGTCTTATTTTCCTGGGCGATTCCCACATGGGCCTGTCCCTGACATACTGTACATGCTGCGTATACTGTGCTGTACTGGGGACCCGCCTTCCTCCTAACGCCTGGAATCCAGCCAGAAGATGTCTGCCACCAGAGGGGGTGGTGTTTATCTGCCGTGTTTATCGTCTTCTGTGGGTGTTAATGCCGAGTCAACAGGATGACTGATGACTCTGCTTTAATTGGCAGAGTTGCACTAATAGCCGATGAGAGCCATCGTTGAAATGTGAGAGGGGGAAGGAGCAATTTCTACAAAAATGTCAGCGTAAAAGCTAAAAATGTAGGGCTGCTGAAATATTTAAATGCACGCAGTTCCCTCACATGGCCAGAGAGGCTGCTAGTTCTGTTATACTACAATGTACTCCCGTAGTAACCGAAGCATGCGGCTTCAAGACTAAATAATGTGACCGCATTCTGTCCATGCCGTTTCAGAATGAGGACAGATTAGACGGACATGTGTGACCTCCTGAAGGGTGCTCTTGACCCCAGTACCTACTTCAAGTGCTGCCTCCCTTTTTGAAGGAGCTGGAGCTCGTTGTCTTCCATTCCAACCATTCCACCTGTATCTCTCCCTCTCTGACACACACACACACTCTCACTCTCCCACTTTTCAATGTTTAGTAGGGAATGCTGGGTACTAATAACCCTTTTAAACAGTCTCCACAAGGAAGTGGAGTATTGGCTTATTCATCATTTGATAAAGATCCCTAATGGCTCTTTGTCTTCTCAGCTTTTGGACTTCCTGTCCATATCTATATCCATATCCTGCCATCTCTCTGGAGGTCTGTTTTGCCCCCATCGGTCTAGTTTGTGCTCTGTTCTGTCCGTAGTGTGCGTGTGTTTGTGTGAGACGGGTAAAAAGGAGGTTATCGGTTCTCAGAGGACTCCTGCAATTATTCCCCTCCTCCTATGAAGTGTCTCAGCCCACCTCCTCTCACAGGCTTACCACAAAATGTCCGACCAGTGTGTGTGTTTGTGTGCAAATGCTTGGGTTAACTGAACAGGCACGACGTATAAAGCTACATCCGTCCTAATAAAATACAGTTTCTTCCACCAGATGGCTTTCTCAGACGTCCCCGTCTGTTCACTTTCCTGATTGGCAGGCACGGTGTGATGATGTCATTCACTGAGCTGCACCACACACAAACACACACACACACCCACAAACTTTTAGCAGACAATTCATTCCTTTTTCTGATTAAATTCACTAAAATAGACACCCTGTCAACAAACCTGGACCCATCTTCTTGCTTTTAGAGTGGCCTTCATGTCATGGATGCATAGTTCTTCTTCAATGTCTTGCGTTGTATTAGAGTCCTCAGCTTTCTAATGTTGAGTTACAACCCCTTTCACAAACTCACTGAAAGGAATTTGTAATCTATCCTGTAACGAGTTGGTAGTCACTCCCTTTTTAATGTAGGCATCTACAATTTGTTTATATATTGGTAAACAAGACTTTGTATCTTATTCCTCTTCAAATATTCGTCTGGACAGACGACGAGGCCATCTGTCGGCCACAGAAACAAACACTGTGGCCATTCAGAAATTAACTTTGGGAATTATTATGTTGTTGACTGTGGAATAGCTCATGTACCCTGAAGATATTCCCTGTGGTCAGCTATCATGTACTAGGAGCACAATGGTTTTCTGTTTTGTGAAATGCTGCAATGCGTAATAACTTTGTAGCCAATATTCTGGCCTTTCTTGGGTTAATTCTGATATTTAAACTGTTAGGTTAGGCATAAGAGTATGGTTTAATTAGGCTAGGATAAGACACAGATTTGGTTAGACCTGTAGAATTAGCCATAAGACAGCTAAATTAAAAAACTTGGCAATCTAAATAAAACTAAGCTATCAATGATAGCTGAAAATGCAGTACAATAACGTTACGTCACTAGCTAATAATAATAGCCTATGGTCTCATGAAATGAATGAATGTTTGGGTGTGTTACTTTTAAAGCAATAGAAAACCACACAACAAAATGTGGCTGATTATTCTACAATCTTCCTGGGCATGTCTGAATCCTGCTTGATGTCTTACTTACCCTACCTGTCTTTTTATGAAGGGTTTATGCTTATGCTATGAATTTTTATAAAGCCTTACTAGGAACTAGGCATGGCATATATTTTTGCTCTCCAAATAATCTAAGCCCTAATGATTCCACTGCATTTGGATTCCCATTTTTAGACCCATGCTCCATCATACTGTCTGTGATTATAATTGTTAAATTTAGGAAGTTTAAACGTATGTCTCTTCCAAATCCTGATCCATATATCCTCCGCTTCCATTTCTCTCTCTCTCTGTCATCCCACCCAGAGCAAGGACGGAGCTGATTATTTCAACACTAGTAGAGAGCTCTTTTTCTGACTATGGGTTGCATAATCACAGGAAACAAGTGGGAGTGTTTGGACTGAAAATGGGGTGGATGGATTTGGGAGGGGGGATGGTCGACACAGTGGGTTGGAGGAGAAAGGGTGGAGAGAGAGAGATTGGGTGGGATCATGATGACCCCAGTCAGATCAAATATACAGATGTGAAGATTATTCTCCTGGTCACAAAATGGCCTGTCTTCAGGCCATGGAGTCATGGACACTGAAAACTCTCATTGCCTAACAGTGTCCATATGCGTGCACGTCTGCGCGCACGCACACCATTAGATGATGACTTTGAGCTGAGCAAGGGAGGGGGGGAATAACCCCTGCTATCTCTCTCTCTCCTTTGTCTCTCTGTCTGACGACCGCAATCAACAGGAAATGATGGATGCTAATGGACGATGGAGAAGGGGTGGGGCTGTGTGCTTACATCACATTAGAGAGCAGCGATTGGCTGTTAATTCGCACATACGTGATTTTATAGCAGGGTCTGTCTGTCCTCAGCCCCCAGCTTGTCTTTTGAATACTTTCCGCCATGTAGGGGAAGGCATCGTGAATAAACGATAGTGAAGATCTTGTTATGAAAGACTCTTCTCCTCTCCATCTCGTTACACAAGTTACCATCTCTTCCCTGTTCCCCCGCCCACCATAAGCATTCATATGTGGATATCTGTTTTATAAAGCTTAGCCCAGCTCAACTCCATTCTCACATCTCACGTAGAAAATCAGACGGTAAACCCTGACCCGTGGACAGGATGTGGCTGGCTGGAAATAGCCCACATGTATTAGACCTTGTCCCCAGATGCTTCAGATGATGTAGTCGTCTAGCCGATGGGTACCGAGAATTGGGTGCATAGTATCACTATTCTGAGAGGGGGGAGAGCTGGACACTAGAAGAATGGCCAAGCCTAGCCGTTTCCTCTACTAACAAGTGGTACATGTGTCTGTGGCTGATGCAACGCAATGACATCTCACTTTCCCGCCAAACAAAGGGTGGTGTGTCTGTCCTCTAGTACAGGGTTCCTATAGGGGAAGGGTTTCCCTAACGCACGTCTGCTTTTACTGTTACAACGCTCGCACGCACACACGCCACACCTGGCCTGCTCCATAGTGAATATTGCTCCCTTTAAGCATATGGCTTCCATGCATTCCATTAATTATGAATGGGGATGTTTTCCGTGGTGTGTGTGTGTGTGTACAATTATGTTAGAGAAGCTAGTAAGTACTAAGTGCATCCTGTACAGTATCTGTGTGGCATGCCGGTGCAGTAGCAAGTGAAACTAAAACACTTGACCAGGGTGGATTGGGGCTGTGATTTGTATGTGATGCAAGCAGTATATGTGTATATTGCACTGCCATGCTCACGTGTGCATTTTCATGTGAATGTGGAGTTATTTGTTTCTTTTCTTTTATTGTGACTAGGCTTACATGAACGACATGATTAATTGATGGCAAACCTATAAAATATGAATGTACTAAAATACAGCACTATACCAAAACATACAGTTTCTTGTGTATTGGAAATGCTAGTATAATAAAAGAAATGTAAGCATTCTGTGATAAAAAAAAAACAGTTTACAAATATTATATTGTCAAGGCAATTGGAAGATGTACTTCAATTACCACTGTAATGTGGATGGGATGAGTATTGGGAATGCAACAAACATGAGATTTTCCACTGGAAGCCAGGGAAAGGTCAGACATTCATTCCCGGAAAGCCGTGGACTACAAGTCTGCTGTCCCATTGTGTCCCGAACGGTCTGGTATCCCATGATTCCCAGATCGCCTGAAGAACAGATGGATGGAATAGGAGAGCTGCAGATGACAATACTCCACATTCACCATGATACTAATAAGGGCTGTAGTTTTGGCCCCCCTCCCCGGCTGGTGTATTTGCTCTGGTGGAATGACCTCATCCCTGCTGACACATTCTCCCCCATTCAGCTTCAGTCTTTTATGCTGCTAGCCTCTTGGCCTTCTCGTGTGTGTGTGCGTGCGTGCGTGTGTGTGCATGTGTGTGTGTGTGTGTGTGTGTGCGTGCGAGAGATGCATCCTCTCACATGACAGGACAGTGAGGCCCTGGGCCACTGAATGGTCTCACTTCATGTGCCTGAAGACCTGGCCAGTGTCTGAACACACAGTTAACCAGTTGTGTGTTTGGTGCAAGGGGGGCAGCGGCAGGTTGTGATCCCTAGAGGTCTCACCTCTGCGGCTCCCTCAAGGACTTTGAACTTTGAACTCCCCCAGTATGACAAGGGTCCTGTCAGAATCTCTGGCAATTTGATAAAAAAATGATTGGTACGGTTGACAAACTTTGTCCTCGATAGTGCTACAAGTAGTCAAGGTTTGTGCTAACGTATTAGCCCATCCTAAAAATAAAAACAGCCATTGATGCACAGTAACTGGGGGAAACCAAAACGTCATTCGTTACAATGCGAGGGATTTGTTGATGAAAGTGAACCTATTATCGCATTAAAAATAGCCTGCGTAGGCAGCTTGTCACCAGCGTGACATCTTTATGAGAGCCGTCATATTTATGTCAAAACCCACCCTTGTGCTTTACAGCCTCTGTCCACCCACAGGTTCGTTGAGTCTCGGATGAGCTGTGTGTCAGGACTGTGTGGGCGTGAACAGACCCCACATGATTGACACCTCCCTGACTCTACTGTGTCAGTTTAGTCACAGCTGTTACACCGGTGCACTGCCATCTGATTGGTTTGTCATCTGTTTGGTTCATTGTCTGATTGGATGTAGCATGCTGACCTCAGCAAGTCTACAGCCTAGCCCTGCCCAACTCGAACCCCTCAAGTCAAAATAACTCGACACACTTGCGTACGCACAGAAAAAATATTTTTACCTACTTATGGGGTGTGTTTGAGAACTTGTTTGTTTTTATTAGTTGCCATTGTTGTGTGTGTACATCTTTTAATTTTAATAGAAGCTAACCTTGATAGCTACAATTACACAATTTACAATTAGGTAATGTGGCTTGCGGTGGGTGCGGTTGGGGGTTGGGTTGGGGGCATCTTGCTTGGGGATGTTTGCTGGTGGGCCGGCTCTGAATCTTGGGCCAGAGATCTTCTGTCTGGGAAGCCAACATCCAAAACATTGGGCTGTACCCCTGTTAACTGTACCTGTAACTTCTGTTAACATTTGTTAATTTAACAGGTAGCATGTTGTAGCAGCAAACATTCCTGGAAAGCCTTGGATACCGTTATAAATAGTATATAATATACTATTCACTAGCATGGAATACTAATATAGGGAAGGGATGGGCATGAATAGTCAATCAGGAAAAAGACAACTGATATTTAGCAGTAGTCCGTCATCTGGTTTATCATTCTAGTTTATGGGGTTTTTTTTGTAACAACTGCAGTTTGGATTCAAACTAGGGTTTTACACTTGACGGCAGCAAAAACATTTGTGGGTAGAATTCCAACATTGTCTGCAGTTTTCTATGAGAAATCATTGATAGACTGGGCACTAAAGCGTTCCTCTGTGTGAGGGGAGGCCGTGGCAGACTGGTATCACGGGGTTTTGCTAGTGCCAAACGGGTGCGATTGCACCATGAAGGGAGAGCAACCGACGAGACCGTTTTACCGCCATTGACAGCCCTTGCAAGGGAGCCATATTTAGTCCACCACTCCGCGTTGGTACCGTAGTGCTGCAGGACGTAACGTTGGCAACGGGTGTGAAGAGCGGCAGTAACAGCCACACTGTCCGACAGAAATGTGACAAAACGACGCGATGCAGAAACCCTATTTGTGATGTGTAACAGTGGTACATCATTCTTTTAAATGTGCTAATAAATTAGGATTAATCTATTTATTTTTGTTATTTTAAAAAGTACAAATCCTTTCAAAGGTTCGGTTGCTTAACCCTCCTGTTCTCCTCCGGGTCAAACTGACCCAACGCACTACCTCTTTGTGGCAGATAGAAGGCACCAATTCGAATTCTACAGTTATATCTATGTAAGCCATCAAAGCATAAGCAGGTGGCGCCGTCTGCTGGCAATAGACGGTAGTGCGTTTGAAACCCGAGGACAACAGGAGGGTTAAAAGTGTTTCTTAACCCTGGTCCTGGGTGATCCCTGCATGTTTTACATGTCTCCCCACAGCAACGCTCCTAATTCAAATGGTCTGTTACCAATCTCTGCAGAAGGCTGATAAAGACCCATTCATCAGAATCAGGTGTGTTGGAGTAGAGAAACATCAAAAACATACAAGGCAGCAGTCCCCCAGGACCCTGGTTGGTAATCGCTGGCTTAAAAAACTGAAATAAG
>JAODUG010057182.1:0-14856 GCA_027564795.1 Aphredoderus sayanus
GAGAGAGAGAGAGAGAGAGAGAGAGAGAGAGAGAGAGAGAGAGAGAGAGAGAGAGAGAGAGAGAGAGAGAGACTACATTCTCTCCCTTTACCTATAGCATGTTTGACATAAGAATCTTTCCCCACTCTTCACATTGCTGGGGGGAGGAAGGTAGACTTTTATGTCTCGTTTTGAAGTAGAAAGCCAGTAGCTGTGCACACATGGACCTACTTGTTCTGAGTGTAGACATGCAGGCTTAGGTGCAGTCAACACTTCGCTTAAAGGCATGGTGATGTGTTATTTTTAACTGCATGTTTTACATGTTGTTTTATATGCAGTTTTGCTGTTTGTGTTCACCGTGACCATTTTTTGCTCACCCTTTGACACACACTACTGTATGAGCCAAATGACATTAGTAAACACAAAAAAGTATCTGCAACAGAAATGTTTTTCTAGCATGCATATATTTTCACCAAAAATGTAGGAATTACAGATAGATTACAAACAGAAATATAGAGAAATATCAATAATGGAAGTGCAAATGTGTAAAAAAGTATTTATTTTGAATCTAATTTGGTATTCATTTAACTTCCGTAATGTGAGGTTGTCTCACGTCTTGCTTCTGGCACCAGGCAGAGTGATTGGAGGCTGTTTGGCACAAATAGACCATAGACACCCAGTAGCAGCAATGGCAATAGACACCCAGTAGCAGAAACGGCAATAGGCACCCAGTTGCAGCAACGGCAGCACCTCTATAATTGGGGCCCTGTCCCATAATCCCCTGTCTCCACCGCAGACCCCTCCCCCTCCCCCTCCCCCAGACGCTGTCAGATGACACAGGTGACAGGTGACAGGTGGCCTAAGCCGTGTGCTGCAGGCAGCCGTCAGGAGATCCCCGGGATATCTCAGAGGTGGAGAACGGCATTATGGGGGCCCTCTACGCAGCTCCTCCTCCTCCTTCTATGAAAATTCAACAAGCTCTATCGGTTGGCAGACAGTCAAAGGAAATATGATATTAGGAGTTAGATTAGCTGTGCCAAATGGGATTCACTGGAATCACTGTTGGTTGTTAGTGTTAATGATTTACCGCCGTCTCTGTATTAAATACTTTATCTATATACACTATACATTATGCAGGTGCTAAAATGTATCCCTAAAGGATACTTGTTACCTGTTAATGACATAAAGCTAAATTATGTTACACTGTTACCATAATCACTTCACTTTATAAATATTTCTGTTAAATGGTATGTGTGAGTCCTTGTTTAGCTTCCCACTGGCTAAAACTGGTTATTACACTTAATACAGATAAAACGAGGTCTTGTAGCCCCTATGTCTCCTGTGGGCCTGCAATGTGTCTCTATAGGGGGAAATAGTGGAGCCATTACAGAGGAAATAGGAGCCTTTATTAGTCTGTCTAATGTACACCTGGCTTTTATAACAAGCTTCTCCTTCCCACACATCACTTTGTGTGTGAGTATGTGAGTGTGCGTGTGTGCGTGCGTAGGTGTTGGCTATTCTTCCAGCTAATTTTTCTCAACCACAGACTTGACAAGAGGCTCTCACTGATTCGAATTTCCTGTCAGGGCCCCACCAACATGCTATTAATTTCACATCTCTCTCTCTCTCTCTCTTAGCTTTCAGTTATATTTCTGGTTGCCTTGCACAGTATACGATGCATCTGCAGGGCTGGGGCTCTATAGCAGAATGGAGGCAGCTTCAGACCCTCCGCACTGGAATGCTCCGGACGCTGACACTGCCCTTTTGGAGCCAACTGACATTTTGAAAATTTGAACAAAAACCGTCTTGTCAGTGTTGCATGTACCGTGACCCTGCTTGGCAGTGTGTGTATGTTGAGACGAGTCCGCAATTTTGCTCTCAACCCTGTGGCCATGCTGTGCCCTGCTTCGTTTGTGGACGTCACTAGGGCCTGTATAGGGCAGAGCCACCCCACACTGGGACACTTAGACTGTCAGCAGTGGGAGCGGGACACTCCCCATCACATGTTGACATCCATCCTGCCTGGGACAGACGCAGAGATGACACTCCTACCCCTCCCAGGGAACTGCACACTTAAGCTCAATGTGTTTACAGTGCAAAAGCACAATGAGTAAAGTGTTGATATGGTGGTCAGTGCACAGACACCCTGGCCTTGGCACCAAAAACATTGTGTTGAACCCACGCTGTGCTTGATGTGTGTTTGGTGTGTTTTTGATGTGTGTTTGTGTGTGCACGCTTAACTCGTGCAGACCTTTTACGCTCAATAAACAACACTGGACATCTGTTGATCAGATGTTCAGTCATCAACCAGTCAGCGATTAATCAATGGAGCTTTCAACCGCCCAGTAAGGCTTTTAAATGGGTCCTGTCCACCGAGGGATTAGTGACATCTGACCAATCAATAAATTATCAAATAATCAATGAGTCAAGATCCAGAAACCCATAGTCAGTGCAAAGCAAAGCCTGCCTTATATCCAGAAGATTAAACTGCATGATCCCTGTAATTATAGGCACCTTCAGCATAAAAGTGCCTGCGAATGATGGAAAATGGCCTTGATGCAATGCTATTTTAGGCTACATGTGCCTGTGACTCATTTAGCAGCCGCTGTTGGTTTTAAAGTAGGAAAACGGGAAGGTTTGGGACATGACTGTGTTTCCATCCCCAACATCAGGAAGTCCGTAACAGAGGTGTTTGTTTGTTAGTGTTTGTAAAAGACTCCAGCTTGGAGGAAACAAGTATCCCGCATCTAAAATGATCAGTTGAGTAACATCTCACATTGAAAGGCTCCTCTGAGGCCTGCTTGACAGGCTTCCGTAGTGCCTGAGACAGTCTGGCAGCCATCTCCACAGGCACACAGGAAAGCTTTACAGGAAAGTTTTACAAACTTGCGTGGCTCCCTCCTGCCGATTATCTGGCATCATACTGTATACAGTAAGGCCCTGGGCTACCGCACTGTAGCCAGGTAGGCAGAGTACTGCTGCTCTGGTGGCGGATGAGGGAAAGGTTCCCATCAGTGCGGACACCCAATCCATATATATACTGTATACCTACATAAAATGTGACTCATGCATTTATCATCCCTTCAACGTGTCCTACAGTCAGTTTGATAAGACTTCCTGGACCTTGAGAGATGTGTTTCACATGCCAGTATAGCAGTGTAAAGCACCGCAATGACCTTTCAGTCCTGCTGAGAGAGAAAGATCACTGTGGCTTTTACACAGAACCCCTGACTTCTCACAATGGCCCGGCATGATGTCTATATACCGTACTGTGCTCACTTTGAAAGAGCACTCTGATTCAACTTTGAGGACTGTATAGACTGCTGTATGTGTGCACCCCAACAGAGTGTGCATGAGTGTGAATGCGTGTGTGCTTTCTACTGGTGTGTGACAGTATTTCTGCCAGCTCCAATGTGAATGTGAAGAAAACAAGGTTAATTGTGTGTGTGTGTGTGTGTGTGTGTGTGTGTGTGTGTGTGTGAATTGTACTGGACCGTGTCCTTTATAAAGTTGTACAAAGTGAAAGTCTCTTTTATTTAGGTCATCCCCATGACCCACCTACTATATTAGCAGTATACATCAGCTTTGCTGCCATGGCAATGCTCCATTCTCTTGCTGTCTCAGTTTGTTCTGCTGCTCAGCTGGATTTAGCCCTGGCTCGCACAAGGGCGATGCCACTCTGATATTAACTCGTCAGGCCTTGTCTGAGCAGCATTTGCTCTAGTTTGTTGACAGCAAGAGTGTATCATTAAGCAGAAGTAAAGCAGTAGGCCTATTTTTAACTGGGTCTGTGTCCTACATACAGTAGTTTCCTACTGTATGAACAGAACTCTATTACCACTGTTAATAGTGTACACATCAGTACTGTATGTGGCTGGTTGTGTCACACACTTTAAAGTAAAGCCTTTCCAAACTGCAGCTTAATTAATCCGCTGCATCCTAGTGAATGATCCTGCTGCTGTCCTTACACTGTGCTGTCATTGTCATTTTGCCTCTCATCCTATTTGCCACATTCTGCATTTCTCTTTCCCCAAATCACTCCTAATCTTTGGGAGCCAGTGGAATCCTCCCACTTTGTGTGGGAGAGACATGCCTGTGTCCCTGCTGTGCCTAGTGACCTGATTTTGAGGGAGAGGACTGGTCTGACCCCTTCCTTCTCCACCCACTCACACACCCCCTCCCCACCTCTAGACATGAACCTTTAGGACATGCTACAGCCTTCCTAGACAACATTACCCAGCTCAAATTAGGCTCCTCTCACATGTGAAGCAAACATGAGGGAAAAATCAATGTCGAATGAATACAGAATTGGAATCTGCAGCCAGATGCTACTGTAAACGATTGGATAGATGTTTGCCCCCCCACGGTCATACTTGTGAATGCGTAGATGGAGCCATTTTAGAACTCCACACTGAGACTAAACACTTCCAGTACAGTCTTTTTTATCAGGCTGCATAAGAACTGACCTCTATCAGGTGGAAAGTGTCTCTAGAACAACCTATACAGTGTGTCATCACACAGGGGAATAAGGATTGTTTCCAATATAGACTATACCAAATTGTTTTAATTTCCATAATTTCTATGGTAGTGGAGTGTTTTCTGTACTGCGTGCTACTTTATTGGAAAACGTTATCTCACTTTCATGTGGCTATGGTGTTAGATGTTCAATAATGCTCCCTCCATCTCATTACATACTCTATGTGCTTCTCTATCCGAATCGCTGTGTGAAGCCCAGAAGAGGTGTCTTGTGCCACGTGATTACGTGGTGGGCATGGGGAGGGTTGAGCCATCTGGGAGATAAATACAGGTCCCACCAAGGTTGGAGTGCTCATTACACCAGAAGGAACCAGAGAGAGAGGTGAGAGGGGAGCGATGAGAGGTGGTGCTCGACCTCCTTCACCTCCGTTATTCCCCATCATTCCCCCTCATTCCCTCTGTGCCTGTATCACCGTTGTCTCCTTGTCTCCATTATTGAGCACCAGCTGAGAGACATGGGCTTGGGCTATGGGTGGGACCCCTGAGAGGTCTCAAGATGCTTTTTGCGGAGGGGGTCCCAAGATGCATTTGGGAGTTTGCAAGATGACTTCTCATTAATTGTATCTTGTTTAATTGTCCTTAAAAGCAGCTGTGAGGAGTTTTCTGACTTTTTGCTATCAGTCATGTTTTGTGTCATATATATCTTGGTTAAAAACTAGGCTATTCTCTTTGGAAAAAAACCCTTTGCAACAGAATGGGGCTTTGCTGTTTTAAATGTATAGCGTTAGGTTTGTATAGCTATTTTTATGCCATTATATTATGCTATTAACATGTTATTACAGTGGTAGTTGGCGACTAACCTTATTCACCAGGGAAGTTGGAATATATAAGGCACTTCTTTTTCAGGCTGTACCTTTAATAGCTTTTGAAAACCACTCTTCTGTGTGTGTGTGTCAAGTGCCTCTGTAGGTCGATGGTTATTACAAATCAAAGAGCCATTAGACAAGAGGCTGTCTCCGTCATCTTTAGTCTTTAGTCTGTCAGGACAACAGACAGGAAAGACCCGATCTATAAAGAGGGGGTCAAAGTGAAATAGAGCGAGGAAGATAGGGAAACAGTAAGGGAGGGAGAGAGAGCAGAATTGTACCAGAAAAATACATTATAAATGTAATGGTGTCACATGGATGAAGAGTGTGAATGAGTTCTAAAATGATAGAGGGAGGCGTTTTGGGGTGTATTGGGGGAAGGGATACAGAAAACATTGGAGTCTCAGGCTCAGCAGAGGGACCTGGGGATGCCCTAGTTGACTGGCTGGCTGGCTGGCTGGCTGGCTGGCTGGCTGTGGAGACGCTCTTGTATCAAGTGATCTTTCTCCCAGACAGTGCTGGGTGGGAAGATTTTACTCAAGGGATGAGGGGTAATAAATGACTCTGAGGGGGTCGCTTCAGGGCTGACAGTGACTGACAGTTGGTTTGGTTCACGCACTCATTACCGTGTGTGTGTGTGTGTGTGTGTGTGTGTGTACAGTATGTGTGGAAAGCCAATGATAACAGAAAGCCTGGAAAACCTTATTTCTTACATATATATATATATATATAGTTTGCACATTTAACACATACAGCCCATGTATTGTGGCAGACATTGCTTAGTTGTGTCTTTCGTTAGTGACAGTGTCACATGGTGTCACCTTAGGTTTTGCGTGCCACAAGTACACAACCGCGTCATCGTAAGGAGTATTTATGTTCTAAATGACAGACTATGTGAACACTTCCGTTAGAGAAACACTTGTCTGTCTGTTATACACCGCAATGCAGTCTTTCTTGTTGGAGGCTAAATTATCACTGTGGGTGCTGTTTCTCTGGTCTCATCTGCTCTGAATTGCACTGAAATGGGCTAAACGGTGCAATTATGTATGTTCATGTACAGTAAGACAAGGCCTGGATAATGACTAGTTGAATCATGTCTATAGAGAAAGGTTTGAATGGCAACCCATGTTCCAGGGTGCCACGGTGATTATGCATCCTATTCATGCCTCTGTTGTTGTGACTGAAACTGAGGGGCAGATATTAATGTCGCCAGATCACCAACTCTCATGTGTGTTTTCACAAAAGGCCTCTAATAATTACACAATATTAATCTCAATGTTTAGGTCTGGGGCTAAATCAATTATCTGGCTGTGGACTCATATTGTCCAACATGTTTTTGCAATTGTTGACACTTCCACACTGTTGTGTACTGACAACGCTGTGATGGAGTCATCTCTGTGCTGTAACTGTAAGAATGGGCAGTGATTCCTTCTTTGGCTTCCCAAGGCAAGCAAACACACACACACATGCTAAAGAGCGCGTCATCTAAGCCCCAGGGGCAGGTGCATAGATCAGGTTTGGCTGGTGTACAGACAGGTGTAGTCCTTCAAACACACCTGGCAACAGAGCGGTGAGTGTGTGTGTGCCTGTGTGAGGGATAGTTTCCAGGGTGTGTGTCGTGTGTGTGTGTGTGTGTGTGAATGCAGGAAACTGGCACAAAGACTAGCCTCACGTGCACACTGGCAAAACTGGGAGGGTAGCATTTGTTTTGATGTTGACCATGTTGTGTCTGTTTTTTTCATTCATTTGTTCACCGGACATTGGGTTACCTAAACAGGTAATTTTGTATTTCTTGCAATGTTATTAAAAATAGGGTTAGAGAAGTTTTCTTAATCAATTATGTTGAGAATTTTTGATAATGATTCTTCACTTAGGCTACATGTCTGAAATAACTTCTACCTGAAATCATTTTTAACAAAAGTGAACTAGTACAGTATGATTTAGAATTCTGCATCACATACAGTACCGTAGGTTAATTTTAATCCACTATAACAAAGAACATATCAAGAGTGATATTTGTTATTGTTGGAGAATACTAATTGTTCATTGATTTTTTACTCTTTGGTTGATTGTTTATTCTGATAATTTGAGTTTTGTATTAACAAAATGCCCTTTGTACTTGTATTAAAGTTTAACAACCCCACACTGTGTTATAAACAGGGATAAGGACCTTTCACAGTGAGCGTGTCATAGCTGAAGTAGTTGAACATGTTGAAGACACCGGTACTGTGAGATTATAATAGAGCAATAGTGTGCGCACCGTTTTTTCTCTCTCTGCCGTGTCTTCAAGTTCCTGTTTACTGTTGGCTTGCTGGGTCTGTGGGTTAGGTTTCGCTCTTCAGGTAACCATGACTACTGTGAGTTTCCATAGGTACCAGCCCCTATGCCCCTGTATTACAGAACCAGACTGTTTGTTTTTCCCAAGTGACCTGAGTGTTTTCATCACCTAGTTCCTAGCTGGTCAAGACCTATTCTGAAGGACTTTTAATTTGCTCCGAGGTTAAGCTTTCCCCTGTGAGTCAACTCCAGTCATTGCTGATTTATACATGGTATTTGTACAAGGGGAAGGGGGATGTGTTGTCGTGGAGGAACAGTTGACATTTACATCAAAACTCCATAAACTCATTTAGTGTTTAGTTTTCTCACATTTCACATACAGTAGGATTTGTGATTTACTGCGACAACCATGGTATATTATCTTAAATCTCCATACATCTTTTATGAAGCTTGTTGACTTTGTTCTTCTTTGTTATAGAGACTGCTGTTAGCAAGGCTCTTATTTCACTGTTCCCTCCCTTTGGTTCTTTGCGGTGGGGCGATGGTGGGAAAAGCTGCAGTAGTCTTACATGGAGCAGGCAGCGTAACCGGACTCATTATTACAATTCTACCCTTTCACTGCCCAGAGCATCGCTCGCTGACTAACACCAATTTAAATGTGCTCAGACTCCTGTGGGGGTTTCAGTGCAATCTTGGGCTGCAGTCCAGTCGAGATAAGGCTGGGGTGAATAGATCTTTTCCATAAGCCTGCAAGAAATGGAGTGTTGAGTCTGTACTTTACATCTCAACTAGCCTAATCTTTTAAGTCTATATCAATCTACTATCATTGACCAAGCTGTCAGATACTGTAACAGACGAGCTAAACTCGGGTAGCTGTGACTATGTTCTCGGTTATAGCGTACACAGGGTGTAAACAAATAGATGCATCAATACCCCCCGCCCTACACACACACACAAACATGTACACACACACACACACACACACACACACACACATACACACCCACACACTCTTTCTTGCATTGCTGTTTATCAAATACTGATAAAACACAGCTACTGTAGGAGCTACCACAAGGTCATGCTCAATACGGTCACATTATGTGACAGTCAGAACTCTGTGCTGATCTACAATGTATCTGTAACAAGATACTAATCTGTATCGTCCATATAGACACCAAAGGTCAGTTAGAAAGGGATATTTGTTCCGTGCTATTAATTCACAAACACATTTTCATACACGCACACACACATAGCCCATATCATCCAAAGACAGTGAAAAAGGGAGGAATGGATATATGATTGGCAGACTGATGTGAGGCAGACTGATATTGCCTCTCTTAGAAGAAACCTTCACCTCTAATGCCTTAGGCCATCTTGGCCTTATATCAGGGTCGATGCCTCTCATCTCATCTCTGGTTCCTCTGTTGTGGGTGCACACAGCACGGCAGCCTGACCCCTATACTGGGGCCAAGATCATTCAGGACGGTGCCTGTTACTAATCCGCCGTTCGCTAAACGTATCTTGAATGAGGGAGTAAGCTCACTGTTCTGCCTCTCTCTTTGTCCGTTCTCTCCAGATCACCCCCCCTCCTCACTGCAGTGCCAGTGCAGATCAGTGGACTACCTATGCTCCCCGCGGCTGGTGAAGAAAGCCCCGCCGCCCAGACCATGTCACGACCGGCCTGCCGTCAAGCCCCGCCCCCAGCCTGCCGCCTCACCCAGATTGCTGCCTGCACAGAAACCTCAAGGTACAATGCGTCGGTCAGTGACAGTGTAACTGGACGCCTGTCGCCAGCGTCTCCCGTCCGTCTTCCACGGTTGTTATTGCCTGCTCCATTTTACTCTGGCAGTATGTTACGTACGACGTTGCCATTGGCCTCACTCTGTCAATCAGCTGGCTCAATACCCACTGCAAGGGCATTTGTAGGGCATTTCAAATGATATCAATTATGGCCCACCATGTGTCTAACATGTCTGACCCAGGGCCCACTTAGAAATTAGCTCACGCCTTATAGATCCATGAGGGGAAAGTTAATGTAAATTGATTTATGTACAGTAGTTTGACTTTGTTTTTTCTCACCACAACGTTGTTACCAAGTATATTGTACTACATATATGACGTGTACATACACACAGAAAATGATGCTGCTAGTTTTTTCTTGAATTCGGCAAGCTCTCGTCAACATTACCGTACCTCTGCTCTGTTTTTCTTGTGTATTGTATGTGGTTTTTTACAGCTCCAGTCATCTACCAGAGTGATTTATTTGATCTCACTTTAGTCTCAGTAAACTACGCACACGCATCACAGCATCCTGTTCTGAAACAAGGAAGTTGTCTGCTAACCGAAGTGTAGTTCTTAGTTCTGCAATGTAGCACTACACTACAGAGTAGTGTAGTGCTACAGTGTCTGCCTAAACCCGGGGATTTATATTTGTGTTTTGAGCAACCAGGGCTTGGAAATGGAAGTTTTCTCTCTAGGACCTGTATCAGTTACATGACGTCTTGTTCTTTCAACCCTCTGCAACCCTCTCTTTCTCCCTGTCTTTCGTGTCTGCGTCTGGGCTGTTGCGTACATAGTGCCCCCTAAACCCCCACATCTCCTGGCCCTCGGACAAGACAAGAAGCCCAAGAGGATCCCTCCTGCACCTTCTAGACCCTTGCCAGCACCTCCTACTCCACCTAAACCCAAGCCTTGTCAGATCCCACCTGGACTGGTCACATCGCCTCAGAGAGAAGTTCAGAAGGTGGGGCTGCTTATCGAGAGGTTTGAGAGCTCAAGGTAAGATATCTGTTTCAAATGCAGTCAGTGTTCTCAATTAGCCAGCTCACTAAGTGTTTCATAAGAGGTTCGCGTGTAGGTACTTCTGTATATGTGCATTATCATCAAAGTTTGTTTTGAGTTGATATGACAAATGTATATGTTTCATTTAGTTTTAATCTGTAGAAGACTATTCATTATTTGGGTGTGCTGTGTTTGCTGTAGTTCACGGCACACCCTCTGTGGATCTGTGGAGGTTGAATCGTGTTTTGCGGTTAAAAAAGGAATGTTTTCTGTTTCTTCACATCATTCCTTTTTAGCATACAAAACCTTTTTAATATGAGGCTGTTATTTACAGTATTAATGATCTAGTGAGTGATTCAAATTCAATTTGATCAATGATCAGCTACTACTAATAAAAAATAAATTGTATGTGTGTGTATACAGTATATGATATTGCTTAATTTTACACAATTATTATAAACTGCATATATTGGTAATATATTTGAACAGTACATTTTGCTGTTTATGTAAGGGTTCCTATCCTGGGGGTGGTTCCAAGAACCCAGCTCCACTTGTGTCTGAGAATGGACTCCACATCTGAGACTGCTGCCCCCGGTGGTCAGGAGGACCCCACAGGGTCCACGGGACAGCCCTCCCCTGAGGACAAGCTGTCTCCGGGTCCCTTGGAGCAGGCCGATGAGGGGATGGAGCTCTCCTGTCTCGCCTCAGTACACATGGACGGCTCGGACGACGTTCCGCTGGACGACGGTACAGAGGAGGAGATCACAGACAGTGTCGGTTGCCTTGACGACGTGGAGCGGGAGGACGGATCCTCCCAGGAGCTCCAGGACAATCCTAACGCGTCGGAGCAGAGCGGGAACGGGAAGATTCCCAACCGGGACAGTGGCATCGATAGCCCGTCGTGTGCCGCAGACGGAGAGGCGTTCCCCAACGAGGACGCCATCGACGAGGAGGACCGATACGACAGCGTCACGGAAACGGAGAGCGTTTCCTGCTGCGTCACCCTGGGCAACAAGCGGGACTCGACACAGGATGAGGACAGTGATTTGGATGATGGCAGCGGAGGAGAGATAGAGAGCGGAGATAAAACGGACACACTCTCAGAGGCGCACAGAGTGAGTACCTCCCTCATACAGTATGTGAAGCCATTCCCATGAGATCACACCACACTTAGTTTCACGCATGTTGTGAAAATAAAGGTGTACAGCAAGAGAGTCACAAGACAGGACACGGCACAGAGGAAATACAAGATAAAGACAGCTATGTTGTGAATGTAAACAGATAAACCAGATTTACAGCTGCCGTTGTCTATTTATTGTGCCTGTTACACAATACGGATAGCCCGCTGGCTACAAACTGTATACAAAATACAAAGAATTGTCCAGGCCTTCACTGTCAATGCAGAAGTGATAATATCCCATACTCTATAGTGTTATTTCCATATACTATTATATACTGTATTACCTCTCCATACAGTATCTGCAATAATAATTAGTCTACAGTGGTCTATACACCTCCCACCTCTGGTTTGGTGGTACATTGTCTGGTTATGCAAATTGAGAACAAGATGCAAGTTTCAAAAGATTCATGTCACATTATCAGATAGCCTTTCGTCTGATGGAAAATATATCCTGCCTTTCTCTCTGTTTGGGTTATCAGAAATAACATCAGACACGTGTTTACAGCCTCTGTGATCGAAGGTGACTGAAGCATGTCCAGAGACATAACTATGGCCTTTGTTAGCTTCGAAGGACAAGGGAGCACAAAGACAGAAAACTGTACAAAGTTGGGCTAAATATGCATCTGTACCCACACTTACCCATGTATATTTGTAATTAGAAAAGAGGAAGGAAGTTTGAATAAGAGCGGCAGACACAAAGACACCTGACAATCTACACAGACAGTGAAAATACAGTGTATTTGCATTGCCATATTAAGCCATGAAAAGTTCATTGTCCTTTCAGTATTGTAGTAAAAAGGCTAAAACACACCCTATACCAAAATCCCTTCATACATAAACACACACCCTCTGCCTCACACCAATTTTGGGAACAGGATCTCCAGTTTCCAATGTGCCTGCGTGCTCACAGGAAGGGTGTATTTTAATATGTGTGTTTGTGTGTGCGCTGTTACTGTAAGTATGCTCAGGCACTCATGTTAGCATGTTGATAACAGCATAATGACAGCTTTGTCACAGAGGAAGTGGGTTGGTAATGCACAT
Organism: Aphredoderus sayanus; assembly: GCA_027564795.1. Classification (NCBI taxonomy): domain Eukaryota; kingdom Metazoa; phylum Chordata; class Actinopteri; order Percopsiformes; family Aphredoderidae; genus Aphredoderus; species Aphredoderus sayanus. The sequence continues at coordinate 12,601 of JAODUG010057182.1, forward strand.
TGCAGCGAGAAGAAATAGAAAGTTGCTATGACTTTTTGTAGCATCCTCTTCACACCGCATACAATATTTTGACCTTGGTGTCTGTTAGCCTGGCCATTAGCCTCTGATGGGCGTTTAGACATGTTTAATAGTGTATGTTTAAACTGTGTTTCTTCTGTGTCAAACAATGTGCAAATTGTGTGTGTGGGGATGCGTGCGTATGTGTGCGTGTTAGCCAGACAGCTGTTGCAAAACCCACATTATTGCAACAGGCTACATGTCCGCGTCCCCTGATGTCTGTTGTTTATTAGCACAGACATAGATGGTAAGGTTTTGTACAGGCAGGCTTTATGTTGACACTGCTCTGGATAAAAAATATGAAGTTTTGCCAAAACTTTACAGTCTACCCTAAATTCATGACTCAGTCATAAGACATACAATAAGTTAACCTGCTAACATTCACTGACTATTCACTGCTCTGTTTGGTAAGTAAGTTTGGCGCAGTTCAAATTGGTGTAGTAGAGCACTTAACCACATGAAACACCATTGTATTTACTGTTTGCTGTAGTATGTTTGTTTTGCTTTTCTTGTCTTCCTCTCAGCTTGAACCCTACAGCTTGTAAGTTTTAATAACAAAATTGCTGACAGAGTGACAGTGATTCAGTACTGACCAAAAATAAAATATCTAGACTCCACAAGTATCAAAAGCAAGCAAAGAACTACTTGCGCAAAGCTCATATTGTGGCATTATATATTCTGTTGCGACAATATAAAGTGTGGTAGCCTAGATTAGTACAGGTAGCAGCAAGCTGCCACTTGTTTTACACAGGCTGGTACTGATTAGCTGAAAGTGCATCAGTTTTGTTTTGTCAAATTGTTTACTCTCAATGTTTTATGCTCATAATTAATAGTATCTGTTTTCTTTCAGTGCTCTGAGGCTCAGAAGCTCCTGAACATTGCCAGAGAGCTTCTCCACACTGAAGAGGCCTATGTCAAGAGACTCAACCTTCTCGATCAGGTAACCATGCCAACCATCACACACACACACACACACACACACACACACACACACACACACACACACACACATCTGTTGTAGTCTTATTGATGGTTTTTCCAGATTACTTTACAGGCTCATGTCTTTTAAGTAGCATCTCAGAGTCTGGGGATAATAAATATCACACACACACATACACACACCCACACACTCACAAACACGCACAAACACACACACACACACTCCAACCAACTCCAAACAGTGGTCTCTGTCGGACCCTCTAAAAGGATTATCTGTGTTGCCATTGGCTAATCTGGTCTGATTAGACTAATCCTATTGATAAGAGGCTTGGTTTGAACTTTATAATGTAATTGCTACCACAGGCACCCCGGGGTCACATAAAGGGTTAACATTCACATGTAACTAATGTTATTTTTGCTTTGGAGACGTGATTAGTAGCATTAGTCATAATCAGCTGATTGAGACTAATTAGGCAGGTCGGGAGACTGATTGGAACAAGCTCGTTAGCATGCACTCAGCCTTGCAGTGCAAAACCTGGGTACGCTAACATATGGCTACAGAGACACAGTGTGGCGGGTGTGTGTGTGTGTGTGTGTGTGTGTGTGTGCCTGCGTGCATGCGTGTGTGTGTGTGTGTGTGTGTCCCGTTGTTTCGCCAGTACTGTGTGCTCTTTAGCATGAACCTGTGTGCTTTTGTGTGTGTGTGTGTGAGCTGTGAGAGCGTGCATGTTTATTGTTTGTATCTGTCTTGGCCAAGAAATGAGGTGTAACATGCCCTATAGTGGGTAAGGCCATCTCAATCCTGCCAATGCACCATCTTGTATGCAATACTGTAGATGCAAACTGTGCACGTTCATGTATACCCATAGTTTATGATAGTAAAGTACATTGATTCTGGTTGTTGAGAGAAGGCCATATGAATATAGGATTAGAAATGGGGAAAACTTCCCAAACACATACCGTGGTCAAGTTATGTAACTCTCTCTCTCTCTCTCTCTCTCTCTCTCTCTCTCGCTCTCTCTCTCTCTGTATGTCGGTGTCTTGTCCAGACCCTGTGCACGGCCCTCAGAATGTGAATGTTGTTGACATACGTGCACGTCAGCTGACCTTGCAATGGGAAACGTTCGGCTATGCTGTCACACGCTGCCACAGCTACAACCTGACCGTACGTACACGCACACACACACACGCTGCCACAGCTACAACCTGACCGTACATACACACACACACACGCTGCCACAGCTACAACCTGACCGTACG
>JAODUG010057222.1:0-14852 GCA_027564795.1 Aphredoderus sayanus
ATGACTGGTTTCTGTGCACACTGACTCCGAGAATGTGTGAATAAATATCAGATGAAGTAAGAAAAAAACTGATATTTCAGAAAGTTGATAGAGAGAGAGAGTGAGAGAGAGAGAGAGAGAGAGAGAGAGAGAGAATGCAATCTGGTATCCTGGGTTCTTTGATAACAAGAACAAACCTTGACATAAAGTGGCCTACAAAAACGATGCCACATCCATCAGCAGGAAGGTAGCTTAGTTTAAAGAATTGCTCTCTTAAGTGTCCTATTGTGGTGGACACACCACAATTTATAACACACCAGTGATACAGTAAGCAGCAATATCTTGTGTGACTTATTGTCACACAATATGTGTTCCATTACATATTGCTGAATAATTCTGCTGAGACAGATGCATTCTTAGGGCACAAGTAAAAAAAAGTAAGAAAATATGTGGCCCCACATTTGATTTGATGCTGTTATATCTTATTTGTTTTATCTATTTTTATATTTAAAAAATATGCAGTCTTCATATTTGTATGGATTAAAGTGAATTACCGAACACATTTTTTCGAAAGACATCCTGATTGTGTCAGGGTTAATGAGAAAAAAAATGGAACTGATATTTATAGACTTGCCATCAAGACAGGTGCCAGTATTTAGGACATTCTTAATTAGATCGGTTGGAGAACATGGTTTGGGATATTTTCAGAATACAATATAGGCTAGTACCCCCCATTTAACTTATAGGTGACGTCCACACTTTTGTGTAAACAGTGTTTTTGTACAGCGTTAAGTGCAGCATACACTGTTAATTAGAAGTCTTGCTGTTAGCCACTTAAGGTTGGTTAGGCATCATACAGGTAGACTGGGTATGTTGGCAATCAAACCCACAACCTTTCGGATGGAAGCCAACCACCATAAGCCTAAACACAAGGCTACCCTCACAGCATGACACAACTGTATGACTATAACAAATGCAAACTACATGGCAGGAGATCATTGGAGTCTGTTCACATAAATATGTCAGACTAGAGTTATACTGAGAGAAGAATTGCAAGATCAAGGCATGCATCTTTACCAAACCGTGTGGTCTCTTACTCTTTTCATGTCAGACATGGATTGACAGCTGGGAGGGCACGTCAAAACCAGTTCATATACAGTACAGGCCAAAAGTTTGGCACCACACCTTCCCATTAAATTGCATGAGAAGGTGTGTCCAAACTTTTGGCTGTACTGTATATGCATGGGTGCATGTGTGTACTGTGCATAGACTGACCTCATCTCCAGGTCGTGGCTCTCCTGGGGTGTGAAGCTGTACAAGGCCACATAGGTGTTAAGCTGGAGAACGTGTTCCTCCAGCTGACTCTGCTCCTGCTAGACCACACACACACGCACACACACACACACGCACACACGCACACACACACGCACGCACACACAAACAACAGAATTATAATTAAGTGATATGAAGTGTACAGTCGACGTGAAAGATTATAAGTAAGCTGGTAGCCAGTTATTCCTTCCACATGTTGCATTAATAAAGTTGTTTTCATATGCCACTGCACCCCTCACACAAACAGGGGGAGGGCTATTCTCAACAGCACAGTGGTAAATTAAAAGACCGGCAAGCCAAGTTGCTCAGCAATCTGTTCTGTTTGTAACCCACCACCAACATGAGTGGGTGAACCAGGACCCCTTCCTGGCTGGGCGAAGTCTCAGGAAACTAAATGCGAATGGAGGTGTGGGTGGGAGGAAGTTGTTGCAGAGAGGTGTTAGTGCAATTAGCAGGAAGACAAAAGCGTATTTCTTTTTACACGAGAAAAACGTGACTTTATGAAGCTATTTCTGCGCTGGTGTTGGGGTGGGGGGGACAACCACATAATCTGCCCTCTTGCCAATCCGCTGTGTGACATTTTAGAATTCCTTGTGGCGCAAAAATGCATGAGGTCCGATTCAACAAGGAATTATGCTACTCTAACCCGTATGGGGTGAGCTACATCAATGGCAACAGCTAACTGGGAGCTAATCACTAGCCTTGAGGCCTGCGCTAGGCGGGACCACAAGGTCCTGGAGTAGAGGACAGGAGCTCAGGAAGGCATTTCACTGTTATAAATGACAGTGGGTGTGCTGCAGGGCGAGGTTCACAAACCAGCAATCGATTAAATTCAGAGGACACCTCATCAATAAATGTTACGTTTAAAGAGTGGGCTTTAACGTGTGTGTGAGTGTGTGAGTGTGTGGGTGCGTATGTACGATTTAGACACACACCTCCTCAAACCCATAGCTTGTGATCATAGGTGTGTGTGTGTGTGTGTGTGTGTGTGTGTGCTTCCTGTGGAGCATCAAACCCATACTTGTGTTCATCACCCTGCAGACTCTCCATCTGTCTGTCTGCCACCCTGCCCTAATGGAGCTGTCCAGCAACAGACAAACCACCTGCAGACAGCTGTGCTCAGTCCAGCCTGATTACATGGCACAATAAACCTCTCTTCCCTGCAATGGACAACTAGATCTGGTTTTTCGTTTTACTGCTTACATGGCTGGGGTTCATAGGAGTGTGTGTGTGTGTGTGTGTGTGTGTGTGTGTGTGTGTGCGCGCGTCAGCGCGTGTGCGCACGTGTGTGCGTGTGTGTGGTGTGTGTTTTCTTTTTTCTTCCTTTCTTGATTTTACGTGTTGCCTGAGCATCGGCAGTATTTTTCCATTGTTGAAAAGGGCGGTAAACATGTTAAGTTTAGAAGATAAAAAGGAAAACTGGTAAGAACTATGAAAGATCACACTACACTGTGGGCATTGAGAGAAAAATGTAAAGAACTTAATACTGATAATATAATGTTTTTTTTTCTTTCTTTGGGGGGGGTCACAGGTCAAAAGGCTTTAGAAGCCCCATGGATGTCACATTGTCCCCATATGTAAAACACTGGAATTAAAGTTTGCCCGATGTCAGCGCACGCCAGTGGCCTGGGTCGGCGATGATTTGTTACGGATGGGGGAAAACATTTTGAGTTTCCTGGGAAATTCTGCAGCGTGGATGGACTCAGGCCAAGTGTGGCGAGCTGATGGATGCACAGCCACGTCTGGCTTTGTGACAGTTCACATGCTAACCGCCATTCAGGCACTTCTCGGAAGTATGCCTAGCTCTGCACGTATTAAGAGCATGGACACAAAAGAAATGGGGAATCTCAGTGTATTAAAGAGTAAGAAATCTTTCAGCGCTGGATGGATTCTTACCCACGCTCTGTGTGAAGGGAGGCGTAGTTTACCAGCTTAATACCAGGATGGCTCAGGTTGTCTCAGGTTGTCTATACGAAGCAGTTCTAAAAGCTTTTATTTAATAAGAGCTTTTGTTTGTCTTCATTCTCTCTCCCGTTCCCACACCCACACAGAGAAAATGCTCTCATTCTACCTTGGCTCACTTTGTTCATTGTGCGTTTAAGACGTTTCTGAGTTTCTCACCAGTGAATCCTGAAGCTTTCTCTCTGGCAGTTGGTAGTGCTCCATTCCATTCTCAAGGACTGTGAAAACTAAAAACACAGCATATTGTTTAATGCCAATGAGCAATGGTCTCTTAATAATTAATAACCAGAACAAAGTTACACAACTGTGTTTGTCTTGGAGTAAGATGATATTTTAGTCTTTCCCAAGCAAACACCTGGCCTTAAATGTAGCAAGGAAATTTTCCATTTGCATAACAATTTTCCATGAAGTCAAAGAATATTTAAACGCCATCTACAGGAGCGCACACTCATAAATATTTATTCGTAAATATTTACAGAGCCCAGTGAAGAAACTCATGTACTGTAGAGTCTGAATAGAAATGTGGGTTGACACGTGCCTTGGCCAATGAAAGCTTAAGCTTTTTCAATTCTTCTCTTTGCTATTATGTTTGAAAGAATATTGGCTGGCCTCAAAACTGTGCTTCAAATGGCATTTTTCAATACCAGTGTCTTTATTCCATCAGTTCATCCAATGTTCTGGTGGTTATTGAACAGATTAATGTGGGTCATAAAGGTAAATGCCTTGCAGTACAACGGAACACAGTGAGCATCACACTACAGATGAACGATTCATAAATGGGATTAAAATGAGAAAAAGAGCTTTCTTCCCACTTTAATGATTACTTGAAACTCTATCAATTACTTAAAGAGGAATAAATCCATCAGTCTATAACTTGTATTATACTTTATGGTTAATAAAAAAGTTTTTTATTAACCATAGTGTTTTGACCTTCCCAGCATCTTCTGTGGGAAAAGTCTTTCATCCCCCCCCCGCCTTTATCACTGGCTGGCTTGTGTCCAGATGCACACAGTGGACTGAAATTGATACTTACCATCGTCGCTGTGTTTTCTGGACAGCTCCTGCCTACTGCTGTGTCCCGCCGTTTCCTCTGGAACCTTGTCCAAATCACTGGTCTGTAGACAAGGAAGAAGAAAGCTGTAGCTCAACTCAGAGAGAGAGAGAGAGAGAGAGAGAGAGAGAGAGAGAGATAATAACTAGATAGCCATATAACTAGCTAGATAGAAACTAATTCTGACCATGAACGCAAGTAAAAACAGAGTGTTTGCTTTCAGAAAAGGGGCTTGGCATTGTGCAGAGCATTATACATGTGGTCACTAAGACAACGTGTGTTAACTATTATCATAACCCCTGTTGAGATCCCATTGCGTCTGTCATCTGCAAGAGCCGCACGCCCATTCACCAGCAGCTGCAGAGGACAGGTTGGCACAGGCCCAACCGCTTTCAGATGTCTACTTAGAGCAGAGAGGCTCTGCATCAAGCTGCAGATACAGCGAACACTCCCCAGCGATAAGCTGTGAACAACAGCTTTCCCTTTCACATGACACAAAGATGAGGGGAGCAGAGCTGGACAGTGTCGACTGGAGTGTTGAGTCCTACAATGGGAGGATCTAAACAGCTGTAATGAGAGCATTACAACTGACATCACCTTTCATCGCGGCCTCAACCACACTGCCTTTATTGGTAGTGTTTATGGCTCTACAAAGGCTATATCTATTTAGACCATTACCTTTGCAGGAATAAATAATACTAATATAATACATGAACTGAAGTGAAATGTTAACTACAAACTGTAATCTCAGAGTATTATAAACTGAAGTAATAAATAGTATCTGAGGGCAAGCAATAAAAAATACACATAAAATGTCCAGCTGTATTAAGGTACAACCCCTGTGCGTATACGAGAATAGTTAGGTGTATAGTGAAATCTAGTCCAACTCAATGGAAGAAAGATCTCAAAGAAACTACCCCAAAATACCCACAACCAGCACTATAGCACTGATAGTTTGTTTGGGATATGTATTTTGGGGTTGTTGTTTCGGGTATGTGTCTGGGGTGGTTCAGGGCATAATGTTCAGGTTGTATGGCAACGTGTATGACCAGGGTGAAAGCTGTGAAATGACATATGAGTTGTTCTCACTGAGTTTCGGCGAGGAGAATCTGAGCCACTCGCTCTCTTGGCCTTTTGTGCAAGGGACGTCCCAAACCTCAGGGTCTCGTATACTGGGTCCACTTTATTGCCACACGCTTGAGGAGAGACAGATGATGGGAGAAGTGATGCAATGTAACAACAGCTTGACCACAAACAACATTAATATAGCTGCCAGGGTCGCTGATGTAGAATGCCATAAGAACAGGCAGCACATTACGCAAACCTCATAAAGGCATGTCAACTTAAAAAGTGGCATGGTAGTGAATTATGGTGATGGATTCATGTTCTCACCAATGGGCATGACTTCTTTGATGCACCCAAACTGTTCCTGGATCAGTAACGGTGAGCTGTAGTAGCGTCTAAAGCCTTTTGGCTGTAGGAGGGGAGAGGGTAATGGATCAGAATAGAAGAAGTGACACAGCATTAGAATGACGGACGGATGGATCGATTAAACAGCGCTATGGACAGCACAGCACCCTGGAATACAGTGCCCAATACATTACTGTAGCGCAGTTGTGTTCGCACCGTCGGAACACAATCGACACTGACTTCTGCTACACTGACCGCAGGGCTGCTCTGCTTGCCAACGATGGTATATCACTGTCTGGCACTGTTCACAAACACAAATATTTCAGCCAGCATTTTCCATCCCAGGCTCGTCTGTGAACGGCTTACTGAAAATAATAAATATACATTGAAAAAAATCCTTGTGAATGACAAGTTGTTTTACTGAGCAACCTGAGCAATATGCCGACTGATATTGTCCTCTAGTTAAAGCTACAGTATGTAAGATCGGGAGATTTTAAACATTCGAATATTGCTTTAATTAGCCATTCTTTTGTGATGATAAATCATGTGGTATATATGAAAGAATGTTTGTAGACTGCTGTTTGGTTCTGTTACAGCAATTTGAATCGGCTATGGTTGGGTCTCCCAGCTCTAAATAAATAAATAAAAGTGAAGGCTCCACTAGGTGACAAACAAGGTTGAACTCATGCACGTGGTACTAAAGAAGTTGCAATGTAACCTGCTACCTAAAAGGTTTACTCTTATGGCCTCAAGGGGCACAGACTTTAAATATTGTAGCTTTAACAATGACTCAGCAAAATATAGTCAATCTTATGCTTTTAAGTAGTTGTATTGTACTTGTTCAGGCTACGCCAGTGGAATGCCACGAGGGACCCGAGTCACAGAGCAGACACATTCATCGGCCGTGTGACCCCTTCATCTCTGAACTTCAAATAAGGCCAGACTTTCCAACATTTATCATTTATCTATCCATTACCTGCCTCCCAGTCAACCAATACTTCCTCATCAGAAGCTTATATACAGAGATGAGAGAACATCTCCTCTATTCCTGTGGAGTGGCTCTCATCAGCAACACTGAGGCTAATACTTATATTCATGGTTATACACACATACATATATCTAAACAGTATATGACCCTGCCCGATGTCCGTTTTTCTAAACAGTGGCCAGGATGGAAATTCCTGAGTAACACTGTCTAGTCATTCATTTATGTGAACTAGAGTCTACATGGCCATGTGTCAACTCTTGTGGTAAAAAAAACGAAGTTGATTTTCTGATCTTAGACCTCATTTCCTGTAAGCAGAAAATGGTCATACCGGATGATTGAGAGAATGAGAAGGATCCTTGAGTCTATTCTAGTATGGACACATATTTGTACACTCTGCATTTACAACTAATGCTGTCTGGTGTTACCAGTCCATCAAAAATCTAGAGATCTAGAGATTGTGCTAATCTCTTATAAAAGTGCTGACACCTGAAACCCACATGCTTTTCCCTCGGCTAAATCTTCGCTGAGAACATATTCTGGAGACCCTGTTTAGCACAGTCACTCTAGACGGTGGACCAATCAGCAACCAGTGGGGATGGCTACGTGCAGTGAAGTCTCTGAAAGTTTGTTTTGAAATGGTGATAGAGGTAGATGAAATGATAGAAACAGTTGTAGCGATGCCTATTGGTTAAAGGCTGCTCCAGAAGTTTCCAAATTAACCCAAAGTCTGCACCCGTTAGAATGCAAAGACTTAAAAATGGAGTGTGTCCAGACTTTATTCACAAAGTGTTTCTGGTGGGTCTGGTTACAGTAGAATATGAGTGTACACCCAATGGAGATAAATACTGTTACCATTCTAGCAGCTAGGCTGTGTGATCTATAAATATGCATACAGTTCTGTTAACTCAGTAGTTCAGCTGATTCTCAAAGTGTCCCTTATTGTCTTAATGTATGCAGTTCTTACACAGGTTTAATTTCCACTGTTAAAATTAATAAATACAATGATACACATCATGGATTTCTATAATATAAGTATCCTTTGTTAATGATTCATGGTTGTATCAAGTGCGTCTGTGCTACATTATATTTCATGCAGCATGAAACTCATAATGGATCCATCTTTCTAGTGTCATTATTATTAATCTACATTATATATCATTGGCTTTTGTAGGCTATGTAAGAAACAACAACTGAATGATTTCCACATTTCCACATAAATACTGTGGGTTCATAAGAGCTGTTCTCATGCATGTTTCATGATTCAGAAGTAACAACAGGGTTTTTTGTTTTTTTTAAGATCACTTACAGCACACAGTGAAACCGCGTGCACTCTGTTCTTTGTGCTTGGGCTTATATTGGCAAACTCCATTTCAAGGTAACATCTCTGTGTTTACATCTGGCATAATCAAGAGGACGGTGGTGCAATCTGCATCTCTAATCAGTCCTCATTAATTCTCCATTTGGCACAACTCAAGATGAAACCAAACTTAAATAAGCAGGCCCTCAAGTTAGACCGGCCCCACTCAAACCCACACTCAGGTTTCTGAAGGAAATCCATTAAGGAAAAGGTTACTAGTGATGTGGTTGATGGAAACAAAAAGAGTGGCCTTTCTTCATGCACAATTTGAGTAATATTTCATTGTACTCATCAGTATTAACTCTTTGTACATTTCATGTTGTATGCCTCCCTCTACAGTTTCAACAGCAAAACTAATAATTTAGTTTTTAATTTAGTTATGCTGTTAAACATCTGAATTTCTTATTTCTTATAATCACAGTATGTTTAATATCATATAGTAGCATGCTTTTGTTACAATAGGCTCTATTTTCAAAAATTATCTAGACATACTGTACGCTTTTCACTTTACCTCAAAATAAATGTATATCAGCCAGCTTAAATAAGCAATATACTATAGTTATTTATTGTGTATCAAGTTTCAGTGCTTAAGGAAAAGAAGCAGAACTGGATAAGTACAAGAGTCCAAGTTTAGACCAATCCTAATTTAGTGCCGTGCTCCTCTGGGGAAACTTCCCTTTTTATTCTTGACCCCTCAACCTCATTTTCCACTCCTGAAATCTGATTCTATCTTCAAGAGATCCTGATCCTCAAGGAATCCGATGGAAAAAACGGAGTATGTATGTATGGTGTATATGGTGTATATGGTGTATGATTCTAAACTCTGAACTCTAATAAAATATATTGTTGTTGTTCCCAAAAGGTCCTTCACATTTATTTACACGCCAATATGGGTTAGAAAACACATTTCAGTTTATCTTCAACAAACCTTTGGGTAGGGGGTAAACATTATAGAGGTAAACATTCAGTTGTAATAAAACATGATGTGTCTACAAAATACATCGTCCTCTGGTAGCTTTCGCTCAAACTCCGTCCGTGTGGGATGTGCGTGTGAATGACTACAGTCACCGTGACTGCCAGTTTTTAAGACGGCAAATGACGAACGCATTCTGGCACAGGCCTCTGAGCCTGACCACCACCTCCCCCTACAAAAACACACTGTCCCCCCACCCACAAAACCTACAGGCCAATACCAAAGTCACTTAACATAATATATAATGCAGAGCTAAAATCATTCAGGCCATAAAGAAAGACTTTATCCTGGATTTTTATGCTGCATAGCATTATTTTTGTTAAAGCGTGAAATATGAACATTTACTGTAATCGTTTTTAGCATTGGAACTGGTCATAGCAGGCCCGTTTGAAGCCAACAGAATAACGTGAGACCCCTTCAATTTACAGTGTCTGTCTCTGTTTTGGACGACTTAGGTGCATGTTTAAAACATTGAAATTTAAAGTTAATATCAAAGGTATGCTGAACTATGAGAACAAGAATCCAGTTGTGTCTAGGTACAAGAGGGGGCCTACTAATTTTCCAATTTGTCCTATGCAGATTTACAGTAAAAGGTCCAATTCTATCATGACTCCAAACAGGGTGTTGATGGGATCTGCAACAGTCACTACGGGAGACAAAGAATTTATTTGCATGTTAAGCAGGCAAGGTCATGTACTCATGTTAGGATGAGAGTGCAGCACCAACTAGATCGTAATGATTATTTGACATTTATTAACGACAGCATCAGTGATGGCATGATGCTACTTCGGGCAAATCATATTGATCGTGATTATTTGTTGCAGCAATGGAACACGGGAGCCAAAATAAAATGGGGGGTGGGGTTAGAAGGTCACGGGTAGTGCCACAGTCTCATTATCAAACATAATGGAAAGACACAGCGATGATATAACGATGATGAGGAGGATGACGAAGATGATATTCACAGATGTACTGGCACACTAATCCAAGAGAGAGTGTGATTTCTGAATAGGCACATTCTGGTGATAAACAGCATAACGGCCAAGTCTACATGTATGGTGTTTTATTATTTCACGACACCCAAAAATAGAAATATTTCCCAGCTCAGATCCTCACTGTTGATACTATCTCATAGATGGGTTTTTTACGGGCATGTGCGACTGCATGTTGTAAAACAAAGTTGTCAACAGACTGCACCAATGCAACCAAGACAAGTTCACAGAGAAATACAGTGCATTGAGTAACTGACTAATGGAGACATTTGTTTTAGCTCCCGGCCCACCACTGTTAGCTAGCTAGTTCCCCCCACAGTAAGGACACAAAAAAGGTTGTCTATTATCATTGGATTGGTGGACTGGCATGTCAATTATTCTTTTGTAGTGTGGCATGACTCAGGTCTTACCAGTTTTCCCATGCAACGCTGCGTCCCGACTCCATTTTCACATTTGTGGTGTAGGCTCATCTTGCAGGCTTTGCAGCGCAGGCCATGTTTTGCTGTGTTACCGGCCAGGAACACCACATGCTTGGCCGTGGTTCCTGATAGACACACACACACACACACACACACACACACACACACATACACATACACACAGTAGTCAAGTCTTACTCTGTATGGTAATAGCAGCCAAGTCAAGGCTATGGAGAATAGAAAAAAATTTGACCGCCTATTCCCAAGAAATAGACACAATTTCCAATGGAAAATATTGTTAAATATCCATGACTACAAATGAAATATCAAGTCTGAGTAACGTGATATAATGTGCTATTGTATTTGTAATAGTAGCAAATCAACAACATATTTTAGGTTGAGTTAGATGAAACAGCAAATACTGTTTGACTGTCTCTGTTTGACAAATTTGGCCATTGCCTGAAATAGTTGGGAGGAAAATCTCATCATATATTACTCACGACCTTCTACAGCCTTTACTCATTTTAAAGCATGTTTAGAAATCAAGGAACGCAACCAGCTACGAGAAAATAATCAGTAACTTATTATTTCACTTTGTCATCTCTACAGTATGACCTGCAAAAAGTGTTTGTGCAATTTCACCTTAAAGGGACACTCCTTGATTTGTATAAGCTCAGAAATGCTGTTTTGGTTTGAAACTCTGACAGTACAAGCATTTACCCATGCTGAGTGTGTGACACCACTCTCTACCCCTCCGCCTATAAAGCCCCATGGCTCACAAAGGTCTCAGACCCTCCACAGTCAGTATTTCAAACATAAACAATGAGCTTTGGGATTCTAGGGACACTAACACAAAGTGTATACCTCACTCATGAAAACCTGTTGCTTGTCAAAGGCAACGTCACGGTCAAACCAGTCACCAGTCCTTTGTTTTGATTTTACTTTCTTAACTTTGTTTAACTTTAAACCACAACATGCCAACCTTCTGTTCAATTAGTCTGCTATATACTGTATAAAGGAAGTCGCCCTAGGTGAAACACATCCAAGTTGTCTGAGTGCCTCAACCTAACCCACTGCTATATGGTTTGAATACACTGTAAACACCATTTAATCAGTTTTGTTTATGGACCTGATTAATGGAGCTCAACTCCAAGTCTGTTTATTCTTCAGCGTGTGTGGTTCTAAGTGTGTGAATGAATTGTGTTAAAAAATAAGGAGTCAAAGTGTGCGAATGGATATGTATGGGCCTGCAGCTTATCAATAGCACATTACCACAAAAACACAGGGGTTAGGTCAGTAGGTTTAGTGTCCATTTATAATCAGTGTGCTGTATGCACAGTATATACTGTACTGTATATATGTATCTGTATCTGTAGTGTATATCTATGGATGCCACAATGACAGGCAGCATGCTTCAACACTGAATGTAAATGTTTACATGGCTTATTGACCAGTCACCAGTACCTCACCACTGGTCAGCTTTGACCTATGACTCCTAGTGTAATGTCACTGTGGGAGATCAAACTCTGGGGGGGAAAGGACTATTAATAGATCATTTCTAAAATCTGATTAACAGATAAAACAAACACCTTTACCAAGTCACAGTACTTCAGTGGAAATCAAACGTAAACAGTTATGTATTCTATTACAACAATGAGCCCAAACAATTCGGTTATCCTTCCCCTTTTGAAAGATTCTCGCCTCGGTACATCATATTTTACTTGTACAGTGTGACAACATATAAAATATAGTGGAAAATACTAAAGCCAAGCTAAGAATTACTGCCTCACATTATAACAAAATCATCAACAAGCAACAACAACAATATTATGACAGCTTAACTTCCCGTTCTGCATTAGCAAGATTAATGCTATTACCCAGACTCTGTGTTGTTATAAATTGTAGTCTGGACGTTCTGCAATCCTAGCCTGCTTCCACACTCCTGAATCTCTGCCCTAGTGTTGCCGAGCGTAAATAATGGAGTGGCAGCGAAACGGTCGTTCAGTTTGATTATCAGACTTCTGCTCTCCAAGATTTTTATTGATTAATCAATGAGCATGTACACAGCTCTGGCCTCAGACTTTTGGTGTGCATGTTCAAATGTGCGCTTGCAAAGTAATAATCGATTTAGACCAGATTTCTCACTGGAATACAATGACCAGGAGCACATGATAAGGGTTTGTCAAAATTCCATTACTTTACTATAACTGTACTATTTTTCCATGTTGTCAGGCTAACAGGATTCAGCGCTTGGTTTCACTTTGTATTTTGAGTAAGTATTGTGAATATAGGCCTTGCAGAGGGCCAATTCGATTTTAGGAGTGCAAATTATTTTCAGGCAGGCCTTACGGAACAGATGGGCTGAATAATACATTGTGACCAGCGGGATGAACAGGGTCAGCAAGGTGATACCGCGCTTCAAATAGGAAACGAGGCAGAACAGGGGAATCTCTAAGCATGACAGCAAACACTAGATCCTTCTGTGTTCTTTGAGTATATTTTCTTATAGATTACACATGGCTAAGAATAAAAGGAAGAGATATGGGGCATAATTATCTAATGGTCTGGGAGATTGACGTGCAGCTGAACGGCATGGTTTCGAGCCCAGAGTTGGCCTACCTGTAAGCATCCTTGAGCATGAGGCCTTTTACCTTGTAAGTCACTTTGGAGAAAAGCAACTGCTAAATGCGGTGATTGTAATTGCAAAACCTGCGCAGCTTCCGCGAGTGCAGTAACACAAACTGTCCGTCATAAGGATCCAAGGCCAGGTAGTGACATCTGGAAACTCTAACCCCATTAACAAGTGGAAAACAAGGGTTCCTAGATCACACTAAAGGCTCTTGTGTTGCCCGGCTAAGCCTCAGGGTGTAAGCAGGTTGAGTTGGAGATACTGTACGCAGATGGAAACCACGAACTTGAGAGCCGGTTGTGGGCGATGGCAGGTCAGTCACAGATCACGACACGAGCACCAGCAGCAGCAACCGTAAACCACAGATGTTAGGTGATCTCTCTCTCCCTCACACACACACACACACACACACACACTCCTAGATAGAGTTTTAGGTCAAGCTAAATCAGGTCAAATCATCATCGTGTTTACAACAATATTATACATGCCTTGCTTGCGTTATTGCGTCCCCACAGAATCACACATTTCCTTCCCAGCTCCTCTTTTTGTTTAAAACACAACTGTCCATACTGTAAAAGTGTGGGTGGCTGTAGATTGAGGGGTAGAGATGGCGTGAGCCTATGAAAGCTGCACAGGGAGAGGTAGAGAGAAATGCATGCCAATCGGCAGTCAAGTGCGGCACACATACATTTCTATGTACTGTACCTGTAACACAATGTTCGACACATCCGAGATACCTCATTTTCTGTCGCTGTTTATTTGTCAGGCTCCACAGAGCAGGAGGCAAACAGCCTTTGTTAAGTGTTGCCCTCAAGTTGAGTTATTTGTATAGCACTTAATCACGATGCCAGTCTCTAAGGGCCTCACAAGCCTGAATTAAATAGTGCTCCTGATTGGGATTTTAAATTGACTCTAACAACATGAAATAAATTGATCGAGGGAGCAAAACATCAAAAGAACTGTTGTGTTTGCGCAGACGAATGTGACAATGGCACAGTCCTGCCTCGTAATGACAGGTAAGATGGATGGTAAAATGGGTAATGACTTGTGGAGGTGATGGGTGTGTGTGTTTGTGTGTGTGTGTGTCTGAATGTGTGCAAGTGTGTGATTAAATGAGCATTCCTAACTGCTAAAAGGGCCAGAGGCCCTAGAAGATTAGGGCTGCATGGAAGCCAGTTTCACCACTCAAACAGTCTCCCTGGCATTTTACTTTATCCTGGGTTAGATCGTTTTTACATGTAAACAAAGTTAATGGACTAGACAACTGCCAGATTTCATTATACTATCTTCTTAAGTTCTTATTTCCCACACTCACATCCTTTTCTCAGTTTCTCACTCAGTAACTCAGTGTCTGTGCCAAAACACGGCACAACCTCTTCATTCGAAGCCTGCCCAGAGGATCTATTGCGGTAAGCTAGAGTTCCAAACCTCACGTTTCAGAATTTCCTGTGTGACCTTCATTAGCACAGAAACTTATGTTATTCCACACTCCCCATCAATACTTCAAACGCACATTGATCTGTGCAACTCGCTATAGGTTTTTTGTCAACTTTAATTAGCTTTCTGATAGCTAAAAGAGAGAGAAAAAAAATCTCCATGGATAGATGTTTGGCTATAATGTCAGATAATGTATATAGATATATGTTTGGCTTTATGTAATGTAAAATAATGTAGATGTTGAATTAGATAGATAGATAGATAGATAGATAGATAGATAGATAGATAGATAGATAGATAGATATTTGTAATACATGTATTAC